>JARTUT010001805.1:0-130143 GCA_030674115.1 Micraspis discolor
TTTCCCGGCCTAGTCCGGGAAGTACGTACTTCCCGGACTAGGCCGGGAAGAATCACGTCGTTTTGATCATAGTAAATATGAAAATCTTGGTAGGTATATTTTTGATAAATGAAGTTACCATAGCACTGAGAAAACGGCTGACAGTTCATATAAAATTAGTTGTCAAGAATTTGCATGTTTTCTGATCGCAATCCCAATCCGCATTAAAATATGGAAAGCAGCAGTGATAGTGACAATGAAAATGTGCCTTGGGAAATTTCCAATATAGCAGCCGCTGCTACAGCACAATTATTGCCTGAAAAATCAAAATCAAGGTATGAAAACGTGTATGATTCGTTCACGAAATGGATGGAGATGAAGCAATGCAAAATTATAACAGAGGATGTAATGTTGGCCTATTTGGCGCATAAATCAGAAACAGTCAAATCCTCCACTCTGTGGAGCATGTACTCTATGTTGAAAAGTACCATTTTAGTAAAGAAAAATGTGAACATAGCCATTTTCCCAAAAGTTCTCGCATTTCTTAAAAGGAAGAATGTTGGTTACAAAGCCAAAAAATCAGAAGTTTTCAGCAGTGAACAGATCAGCAAATTCATTAGAGAAGCGGATAATGATACATATCTAATGCTGAAGGTGATTTTAACAAAATATTACGATTGTAGGATATAAAAGTATCAACTTACTTTTCAGGTAGCAACAATTATTGGGTTAGCTGGCGCGTGCAGAAGAGAAGAACTGACAAAAATGTCGATTGATTTAATAAACGATAAGGAAGACATGTTGCTTGTGAAAATACCGGATTCCAAAACACATATTGAGAGAACTTTTGTTGTAATTGGGCAAGAAAACCTGCTGTTGTATAGACAATATTTATCTTTACGGCCATCTCATACTCCACACAACAGATTATTCGTGAATTACAAAAAGGAAAATGTTCGATTCAGCCTGTTGGTATCCACACTTTCGGGAGTCTCGGAATGAAAATCGCAGAGTTTTTTACATTTACCCAATCCTAAAAATTACACAGGCCATAGCATTCGTCGAACTTCGGCGACGTTATTTGCTGACAATGGTGGAAACATCACAAATTTGAAGAGACACGGTGGCTGGAAGTCTACCAATGTGGCTGAAGGATATATAGATAATTCCCTTGAAAACAAAATTAAAATTGCCAAGACCATTCAAAAATCACCAGAAGAAAATAATCGATGCGAAACGGAAACTTTGCCATCTTGTTGTGGCTTCAACAAAAGGAATTTAAATATACCAGGCATTTCAAACAAATTGAATCCCTTCAATATCAGTAATTGCTCGAATTTTAATATAAATATTAATATAAATAAGAATTAGAATGTTTCTGTTAATATGTGATATTTTCTGTTCTGTTTAATTTAAATAAGAATTAAAATATATAAAAAAGAAATGTGTCGTCTCATTGATTTGTTATTCTAGACGGTTGCCGAAAAATATTGTACGCAACACGCTTGAAAATGGCTTTTTTGGACTCATAGACTTCTAGGACTCGCTTGCGCTCGTCCTAGAATTTTGTCTATTCGTCCAAAAAACCCTATTTTCGGACTTGTTACGTAAATTACTATTAGGTGAAAAATCGAAGGAATCTGGTTCAAATCATCAAATTACAGATGATGAATATCTATGAATTGTGAGATTGAATTTTCATAGTTTATTTGATATCATTTTCATGAAAAGATGATAATTTAACATTGAATTTGCTTTTGATTTGAGGTGCTTTGAATTCTGGTAATTTTCTATGAGGAAATGATTAAAGCAGATTCACTGTTTCGAAAAGTAGTCTTGATATTTGAATAAAGGTAAATATCCACTACAAATCCTAAGCCACCTCTCACATTCGCAAGTTTATGACGCATGCGCGTAGCTCCTTAGGGGGCCCAAATTATTCCTTCAATCTTTGATACTTATATTCTACAACGTGCACATTCTATGACTTAGTTATCATTCAGTAATTATATTATGCTAAATTTTTCTGTGCTTATCGGCAATTCAAACCATAGCAAATAATGAAATTAGGTTTTTGATAAAAAATTGTACAGTTAAAACAAAAAATGTCGTTCAGAGATTATATTTTACTCTGCGAGCGTAATAATAATAATCTGATTTCATTATTTTCTACTGGATTAGTTGTGTTTCATTCGTTCGATTGATCGAGTGTGAACTTGGACTTTAATTATCGAAATATTAACACACGAATCTGTCATTTCTTTGTTGTGACATATCCTGAATCATTCAGAAACTTTCGATTCTCAAGCCAAGCTGTCTGGTTATTTCAGTCACTTGCTACATCCCAAGAATCTTCTCGTTGCCATCATTCCACACCGCTGTTTCAACTGCTAAAAGGCTGGGTATACCGTAATTAACGAAGGTAATTAACGTCAGGCTTTCCGTTTGACACTTTTGAGATACAAGGAGAGGACTCGACATGTTGAAAGAGTATTTTTATTTGACTGCATCTCCATTCATGTGTTCTGACGAACCACTTTCTTCAATCGTTTTTTCAAGATATCTAACAAAAATCGTATCCGCTTTCGAAAAATTTAACATCAATCATCTTATACCTTAAATTGGTCCAAAAATCTCGAAAAGTATTTTCTGATTGTGTTTTTTTCTTTAGTTTCCATGGGTTTTAGGAAAGAGACGGTTGGTTATAAAATGTTGAAGACGATTTTTACAATCTATGGACATAGATATTCTAGTAGAACAGAGTGCTATCGTATTGCCCATATGACTTAAATGGTCCGAAAATGATCCCAATCGATTGGATTTGACTTCCTCAGGAAAAAGCCGTGGACAACATTGAGTATGCAGTCCGGTGGGATACTCTCTATTTTTCGCAAAAAATGAACTGGAGTTCTCATATTTTCAGAATAGATTACTCTAATTTTCTAAATATCTCGGCGGAATAGTTAAGGGGTTATAAGCATCTGAAATGTATTATCCTCCATAAATCCCAGAAATTTCATCGGACCAAGTTGTAACTCGAAAGCTCTTCGAATGAGATCGAAACATATGAACCAGCGAAATTTTGTAGATATCCTCAAGCGTCAAAATGTTTTGAAAATTCCCAAAAACATTTTTTTTGATACTTCGTTTTTCAACAACTACAGCTTCAAGAAACCAGAAAAGTGCGCTTTCACGGTTGTGAAACTTCAGATCTCTAATAGAGATGATATTAATAATAGAAAAATAATACATTTTATTCAAAATTTGAAAAAAAGAAACAGGATCAAAAAAACTTCTTCGGAATTCTAAACTCATAAGTCATAAATCATAATATTTATAAGTTACATTGCAAGTGCTGTCATGTGTTGCACATTTAAATCTATAATCTAAATCCTTAACAAATGTTTTTAGAAGTCTTTCAGTTCTCAGAATATATTTAAAATCAAATTGAAATATATTTGAAGAAAATTGATATTAGACCTGCGTAGCGTATTTCAAATTGCTCATTACCATGGATATAGAGGGTCAAAAAAAAGACCATGCATAGTGTCACGCGATAGAAAGTCATAAAATATGGAAAATAAGGTCCTATAATTATATTCATTTATTTATTTAATTACACCAATCTACAGCCCAGACTAATTACAGATTGGGAATAAACAAAATTAACAAAAATACAAACTCATAAAAATATATATACATACAAATGCAAACCCAAATCAACTGAAAAATCACGACCCCAACAGAGCCCTTCTTACATCCAATTTAGTACAGTTGAAAACATCCAATATATCTTGAAAATTGCAAAACTCATGACATATTCTAAACATTGGCGAAAACCGAAGCACGTTAGTACGAGGAAATGGAAGATAGAACGTGGATATATTTCTAACAGGTTGTCTAGGGACGTGCAAGTTCACAGAGCCTAGTAAGTTGGGGCAATCAATTTTGGAACTCATAAGTTTATTTAGAAAAAGAATTCCAAAATAAGTCCTACGCTTCTCTAAAGAGTTAACATTAAACCTGTTCAATAAATACCCATTTTGTATTTCACGACACGGATAAAAGTCATCTATTTTGAAACACACGTACTTCAGAAATCGCCTCTGTATTTTCTCCAAACTATCAATATGAACCCTGTAACCGGGATTCCATATAACACATCCATATTCAAGCTTTGACCTCACGAGCGCCGTAAAAAGAAGGAAAAGGGATCGAGTCTCCAACAAATCTCCGGAATTCCTAATTATAAACCCGAGAGCCCTGAGACCATCGGAAACAGTTGCCCTCACATGGGGTACAAAAGTCAACCTCTGATCGAATAAGACACCCAAGAGTCACCCTGCCCAAAAAACCTCCCTCAATGTTGTATTGAAAAGTGACAACAGACTTACTGCGACAGAAGGACATCATATTGCACTTTTTTATGTTTAATGATAGTCGATTTCTCCGGCACCAATTATTCAGATTATCGATTTCACCCTGAAGATCCCAGCAATCCTGGATAGGCTCAATTCGACGAAAAAATTTGCAATCTACATACAAAAGCAACAGACAGAGCAGGTGTAAACTCAGATCGTTCATAAACACCATGAAAAACAGAGGACCCAAAATTGAACCCTGTGGAACACCTGACGATACGGAGAACTTATATGACCTGATTCCAAAACACTGAACGAACAGTTTTCTATCAGCAAGATATGATTCCAGGAAAGAGATAATATCCATTTTCAAGCCAAACCAAGACAACTTTGTAAGAACAACTCCATGGTCAAGCCTATCAAATGCCTCGGAGAAGTCAGTGTATATAACATCGACCTGAGAAAATTCATCCAAAGCAGTAGACATATACTGGGTGAAACAAGTCAAGTTCGTAGCAGTAAATCGGCCCCTAATGAAACCGTGCTGACCATCATTAATCTGGCATTTAACATGTGCGTAAATTATATCGTATAAAACTTTCTCAAAAACTTTACTGAAGTTGCTCAGAATAACAATAGGTCTATAATTTTCGATGTCTTCTCTACTGCCCCCCTTGAACACAGGGCACACTTTACCCTCCTTCCAAATGCTTGGGAAACATCGTTTGGAAAGTGACAGCCTAAAAAGCGCAGTCAAAGGCCTAGAGAAAATGATGGCACGGTCTCTCAGTAAAAAAGACGAAACTTGCTACCCTTGCACTCCCTCAAACAAGACAACACACACTCCTCACTTATATCGGGAACAGATAGAGTCTGCCCAAAACAGTCTTGGCCGGAACGGTCCCGCTGTGGTGCCGAAGATCTCACAAAAGCAACCTCAAAGAAGGCAGCAAAGGCATTGGCGATGTCCTGAGGATCAGACAAGACGGATCCATCAAACTTCATAGACCCCGGAGTGGAGGAACCACCTCGAATTCTATTTAAGTAGCCCCAAAATTTCGATGGATCCCTAGATAATTCTTCCTCGGCTTCCCGACAGAAACCGGTCCGGGCTATCGAGATTGCACTCTTTAGTTCTCTGCGAAGTTCCTCAAATTCCACAAGAAATGATGTACAACCTGTTGACTTATAGGCTCGACGACAACTGTCCTTGGCTTTCAACTTAAAAATTATATCTCTATTAAACCAAGGTGGGTACCGGGATCTCCTACCAGATGTTTTGGGTACACAAGCATTAAAAATACCGTTAAGATGATCATAAAATCCTGCACATGCTAAATCGACATCGTCATACTCAGTGACGAAATCCCGAAATGTCCGAAACTGATTCCTTTAAGAAATACACGATGTTGAAGTTAAATATTTCATTTGGTTATTTGTGAAAACTTTGGCAAAGAGGAATGAATTGAAAAAATGGGGTATGCAGGGGTTTTATATGGAACACCACATACAGGATTCCTCCACAATAAATTCAACTCTAACCTTTATGCTCTACACTTCATATTATTCTGGTCTAGAAAGAGCAGTTCTTCTATCTTTCTTTTTTAAACAAGGTTTACTTTGTTGAAGTCGCTAGGACTAACAGCTTCCGGTAAAAATGTTCGTTCTCAACAGTATGACGAGTTCTCGAAGGTCCATTATTAATATAACTTAAGTTTACTAAAAACATCCATCTTCTGCCAAATGCAAATACATAACTAAATATTCAAAAATTAGGAGTCTGCTGTAATGGATCTAGCTTCTCCATAACATATAGTCATGTATCTACGAGGGTTGCTTTTTATATTTCGGGATTAGAGAACAAAAACAAATATCAATATTCAAAAATCGAATACTCCCCATTAAGATTTATACACTTTTGCATTCGTTTGAACCAACTGTTGAAGCACTCTTGCCACTCTGATCGAGGTATCACGCATCAACCGGTTCTTCAGGTGTCGAGAAACGTGGACCTCTCATTTTATTTTTCACTTACGGGACTAAAAATAATTCATTCGATGCCAAGTCAGGACTTTGCTATGGATAACTCACCAAATCGATGTTCTGAGTGCACAAAAATGCAGTTGTTCGAGTCGATGTGTGATAGCTCGCATCGTCGTGGTGAAGGGTGATCCGTCCTCGGAGGTTAGTTTTCCTGATTTCTTGGAAGACAACTGGCGAATAAATTATTTTGTACCACTCAGAATTGATTGTTCTGCGTTGTTCTTGTGGTACGATTGCAACATGTCCAGTTTTTCCGAAAAACCAGCGACAATTTGCTTGAAAGAACTTCGCGAGCAACTTTTGTTGGATTTGGGTCATTCTAAAACACCCATACAGTCGACTGCTCTTTACTTTAGGGCTCATACCTGTAAATCCACGATTCATCACTTGTCACGATATCATAGTCGTGCTTAGAAGTGCCGTGATCGTATTTTTGGATAATTTGTTTCGACCAATCGACATGAGCCTTTTTTTGAGCGATTGACAAATTGTGTGGGATCCAGCGCTATCAACTTTTTTTGAGGGTCAAATATTCATGCAATATTGAATGTATGCTACTCTCACTAATGCTTAAGGTTGTCTCAACCTTACGATAGGTCACATGATGAACTTTGTCACCAAACCCACTCGGCTCCAGAGAGTGCACAAAGTACCTCCTCGGCTAGCTCTAGAGCTGAGACTACTTATAAAGAGGCGCCACTCTCTCTTTTATGATAATACACTAAAAGCAAAAGAAAAGATTTAATAAGAAGAAGAATTTAATAATATAATGAGCCCAAATGAAATACACAAGATCCCTCAAACGAGGATATATCCTACAGAAGGTAGATCACTAACTAGTTCTTACTTTACAAACCGAATATTCGATATAATGCTTTATCTCTCACTAAACAAACAGTAATAACACCCCAAGGTATATACTTAGAGCCTCGATGGTAATCGTTACAAATAGCTCTTTACTTATATCTAAGCGACCTTCTCGATAGGTCGGGTTTTATGTATTAAACAGTATTCACTGAATTGGGCCTCTTTGATACTAATCAATCTTAACTAAATTCTACAGACTAACCTTCTATAACAGTCTAGGTCGTGGCTTGACTGAAGTACAAAAGGATATAGTTTCTTAACCCATAATTATTCTCACAGTCTCGTGGAAACTGGGCTCAAATATATTCCTGGGCCAACGTAATACAATTTCTCACAGTAATGCGCCCTGGGTAGACGACAGGTGTGGTATCTTAGATGGCGAAATCTGGTGGAGGCCCCCAAAGACAGCTCCCACGGCAGTTCGACGGTAATTCAAGACAGCCTAGACAAACAGCTCGAAGACTTCAAAGACAGTTCAGAATCTGCGGTACCTCGCAACGGTACAATAATAATTCCCAATTCGAAGCAGAATGATGCTAAAATACAAACAAAAATCTAAAATACCTCGTGACAAACATAGGTTAACCCACCAATCCCACGTCGTTTTTCCAAACAAATACGCCACTCCGCCAAAGCGCAAAAATCTCACCAACGAACAAACCAAACAAACATGATAAGATTTCTCTCAGGACTTCAGTTAAAATCCTGTTCAGATCCGCAAAATTGCGATTAATTACTACCAAGACATTTCAACCAAATATGAGGGAAGAACGATGTAATTGACAACCTACGTCACATGCACAGAACAGGACCACCGACAACCGTCCATGGAAACGTACGAGATATGTTGGCAAACTACTGCGACTAACGCCACCAGTTCGGTTTGCAGGTACTAACTGGAGCGGGAATTTTGAAACCGTGACAACTTGCAATATCAGTTGACGCACTGAATCAATAGTATTCGGAAAAAACTGATTTTGGACGACTTTTACGAAATTCGTCTTGGAGTGAACTATGACTCGTCTGAATTCACCATACCATCGATAAACACTGGTCCTTGATGGAGCTTCATCGCCAAAAATTGAATTAAGTTCATCGATGGGCTCTTGTTGAGTTAATCCACGTCGAAAGTTGTAAAAATAATCTCACTAGAATGTTCACGATTTAATTCCATTTTTTCGGCGAGATTAATCTTTTGAGTTACTGTAAACATTACAAATAGCGCTCGTATGTCAAAATATTCTGACTTCGTATAACCTCAAAAAAGTCAAGTCTTACGATAGTGCTGTCAGTTGGCAGATTGCTGCACTAGGGTTGCCCAACCCCGAAATATAAACGCCAACCCTAGTATATTCTTCAAAGGTATATTGAAAGACATGGAAAGAATTTAGACAATATGGTATTCTAAGGATTAAATTTTTGTACATAATAATTCATATTTAATATCGTTATGTGTACATTTATTCAGAATGTCGAATTTATTAGGATGCCAAATTTGAGAAAGTATTTTTCTATTTTTTCAGTTGATTTTCCTTATGTTTTTGATTAACCTTTGAATAATATTTAGAAATATATATATTTCAATATAAATCTTTGGCGATTTCAATTCCTCTAGCTTAATATTAAGTAATAATAATAAAAGCACCATATCACTGAGATCGAAGTATCCAGGAATTCGATAGAAATAAATAATTCCTGATATCGGAACATGAAATTTATCGGATCAATCAGTGTGGAGGCAGGCCGCTTTAAGGGACCCTGACGTCTCTCAAGTATTGCCGAAACTAGGTGCTTTATCAGAAACTCTGTTTTCGTAACGTCCCCGAAGCATGTCATTTAAGTCATTACCTGTTAAGATAACCAGAGACTACCGATAAATGTTGAACTTCCTAAATTCGGGAGGTAGATATAGTGGCCTCCTTCAATTTTGAGCTTTCGCCTCATTTCGTTCGATGTTATTATTCAATTCCTCGGTTCCCAATGAGGTGCCTGCTGGTATTTATCGAGATGATAGTAAAAATGAGTGACGTTCTATACAGAGAGGGACGAGCATTTTCTCTTAGCTACAAGGAGGTTTTCTTTGGCTGAGATTATAGTTGATGTCTAAAGAGAAAAAATCGTGAAAACCACTTTAGTATTCTTCATTGGTCGAAGACTGTTCGTTGCAACAGCAAATTTTAAATTTGTTGAATTCAACAACACATTTCTTTCATATCATTAGGAAGCAGAAAAAACTGAACAAAATACAGGGTTAGTATTAATCCACTACGATGGTTCTTGAGATCAAAAGAAAAACTTTTTCCATTACGATTTTTCCATATTCAGCTGCGTTAAAAAGTTATAAGCATTTTACGTTTTCACATTGGGCAAATACCCCTCTGTAGTCCAGTTTAGTTTGAATGAAAATTATCTTCCACTGCATCCACTGTTGAAATTTTCCTTTAAAAAATGATTCACTCACTCATGTTTTATCAGATAAAGTCCATATTCAGATGGAAGATACGAAATACTAATTTTCTCGTAACAGAAATTCAACACTATAAACATAGATTTTTGTTGTTCTACCATACTTTCTTCCCACTTCAAGATCATAAACCATCCCTTTCTAGTTCGAAATTCCAGCAAAACCTCAGAATTATTGGATGTTATCATCATACATTTGTAATTTTCTTCTTAAGATTTCCAAATCATGAAAACCATCATTTCTATGAAAACTTCCAAGGCATGAGGTTGTCACATTGCTGTTTTTTACACTCAGAGCCTGAAATTATCTATGATTTTCCAAACACTAATATTTCCAAAGTTTCTTCCCCTTGACAGACTTCCTTGAGTATTGACCTGTGAACAGGTTCTATGAGGTCTCTTGATATCATACTATTAAAAATATGAAAATCTTTTTCCAAATCTTCAACAACAATGAATAATGTCACTACGAATATCTATTTTAAAGTGATTTTACTTTGCTGATGATTATTTTCTGTACTGAATCCCAATATCAATTTACTTGGACAGATTACAAGTAGGTATTCCCAGATTTAGGTGTGCAATTATACTTGCTTGAGTTTGATCACCTAAATTTGGTTCTTGAAAATCAACTGTGTGTTCTTTGATAAAAAAAAATTGTCAGATCATTAATATGAATCTATTCTGTTTAGACTATAATTAATTACTGAATATGCGTAAATTTTGGTTCTTATAATCTGACTATTTGTTTTAATTATGTAAACAAAAAAATAAATATTGAATAAGGGTTATTCATAGATCATGCCAAATTTTAATACCTTATCATAGAATATTAATTTATTAACGAACCCAAAGAGAGAAAAAAGTTTTTTTGAATGAAAGATAATGTCAGTAACCATTATTGATCTTCAGTTAACTAGAGTGAATTATTATCACATTCAAATGTTATTTTAACGTCTCTGTGGTGGGTAGTTCCTAATAAAATAGTGTTCTGTGGTTCCTTGTTATTTTGATTCTGTTTGAAACTATCAACAGTTATTTGTACCTTCTAAGTTTGTACCTTAATTCAAAAAAAATGTGGAAAATATTGTAAGGATAATTTCGATAGTTTGAAATTATTAAATACAGTATGAAATTATTATGGTCAGAAAATGATTCTAATCTTTCTTGTTTATGAGCCTATAGCTTCCAGTTTCAATATAGATTGAATTTTAATTAATACATGCATCATAACAAACATTCAGAAATATTAAAACTAAGTCAAATTCTATTATCTCCAAAGTTTGTGAACTAGGTTGAATCGGTGTATGAAATAAAGATGTGAAAAAACTTCTATAAACTTACAAAACAAATCTAAGAGACTGGGTTCAAAGTTTTTAAAACTCATATGAGCTTAATTTCAAGCATTCCTATGTTAGAATAGATATAATTTGATGAACCTTGAAAGTCTGAAGCTATAAAGAACTAGCTCTTTATAAAGACAAGTCTTAAATTCAACAGGTCCTGACAGAAAATACATTACCTATTTCAACGGTCATCATGAAAATATACCGAAGTAGCTATGTGAATGAAGAAAATCTTTTTCTCTATTTATTATGGAATATTACTCAGGATTAAATATTAAACAAGGTGCTAGACATTATCAATAATGAATACAGCAAATGACAATTTAGATTTTGTAGTGAATGTAAGACAAAAATTGTTTAGTGGTTAATTTCATCTATAGTGTTTAGTGGTGGAATCATAGACTGGAGAGATTTCCTCAACATTTTGTAGAAAATTTAATAAGACAAAATATGGCAACATTGAACAAATCTGATTATTGAATCATTTCAGCGCAGAGTTGGATTTGGGAAAATCAGAAAATTTGGACAAAATTATATCGATTTAATTCCTCTCTACTTCAAATATCTTAAGAATGGTGCAATTTAGGAAAAAAGATGACGAATGATTTTATCTGCAAAAAGACTAATGATTCGAGAATGTACAAGATACGGACCTTTAGTTCAAGTGATATTTGTTTTTCATGCAATTTAACCAATCTGTACAGTAGTAGTGAGAATCCTACAAAAAATGGAATAAATCTAATGATGCTAAAATATGCATGACTGTTATCAAAAACCTTCTACAAGAGATCATTTCAATTGACATATTACAGATGAAAAATTTTTTATGAAATTTCAACACCTTTTGAACGGGGCCAAATTTGGAAAAATGTTTCTTGGACATCAAGCATCTATGGTTAAAACTAACGCAGTGGTCAAATACCCACCCTGTATATAAGTTTGCTGAGAAAAACAAGAAATGTTCGAATTCAACTTGTATTGTACTTGTTCTTGAATCTTCGAAATGGCAGAAAATTTATCTCTCCATAATAGTATTAGTGAAATCCACTTGAGTATAGATTGATCCAAACATATGAGGTATAAAACATGCGCAAAACCCTGCAGAAGTGTGATATTAATCGACAGCTGAGATTAAGAACACCAAAAATCCTCCCCTTCCTCAATGAACGCCTCAAATATGTGATCATAATTTAAATTACACAGAATATCTCGACCCAATAAATAAGGCACCCCCGCCATAAAATGCAGCTGCTTTTTTCAAGTCGACCGTCTCTTGTTTCGGCAATCCAATCCAATTAAACCGTCGGAAAAACTTTGAAATCGTTAGGTTTTTGTTTTTCGTTCTGTTGACTTGCCTTAATAAATTTGTAAGTCAAAAACATGTAGTCCAATGAATTATGTGACGTATTTCTTAAACGGGCCGTTATATAGTTCCGTGGTTTTTCGTCCGGAAAATAGGGGAAAACCAGGCATCCGAATATTGAGAAATATGAATGGGTTTTGAATTGGCTGATTGAGGAACTAACCAGTTTTATATTTCAATTTATGGCTAAAATACCTACGGGGTGATCCTAAAGAACCGCGTAAGATCTAAGAAGAGATTGAGAATAGCCATGACAATTAACAAATGAAGCGTTATACTTTTCTAATGAAATAACTAGTTTTATAGAAGTAATTCAAAGCAGATATTTGAGTGTAATCGAATAATTTGGTGATTTTATCTTGTTCAAAATTTTTACTCGATCAAGCTAGTGGATATAATTTTGTTACAGCATAAAATTAAGTTCGCCCTTTTTCGTTTATTTCTCATCTAATTCTATAATTTTTTCAGTTACATTATTTGGTTTCTACTTGTTCCTGATGAATGTCACCTTGAAACAGCTATACTTTTTTCCCAAGTTGCTGTTGTTGGCGATGAGGTGCCATATTATTTGGTGTATGACATAAAAGCCTTGGGAAAAAACTTCAGTGAAGAACAGCTTGGCTTTTAGCATAAGTATTGTAATGTTTACAAAAATAAGCTTAAATATCGAATGGTGAAGGGTGAAGGACATCTTTCACAGAGGGTTCTCCAAGTTGCCATCATCGAATCTGAAAATAAAAAGACAAATGCTTCATCTCATACTCATCACGTGTATTATCTGCTTGAAATTCACTACTAATTTCATTATATAATCTGAAACATAATATAGCTGTAAAACCATCCTGAAAATTATTATGAGACAATGATTGACGAGGTGAGGTATTGTTTCTTCTGCTCTTCTACATATACAACATAAGCTTGGAAATGAGTTCCATCTGAAAACCCTGCCATTGGTAAGCCCATGGCCTGCTCTCAAACAATTCAGCACTCTCCAAATTTTTTAAGATCTAACGGTGGGCCATCTATAACTGTCCACCCCGAATTTTGAGCTTGGGGATGGAATAACGAAAAAACGCTCTGACCAGTCAAGTTTTGTGGAAAAGGGGACAAATAAAGGTGTTTGAATGAGTTTGATTTCACTACTTCCCTTGCTGCAACCCCTATCAGCTTTCATTATTGAATAGAAAAAAGGGTTGTTAAAAATGTATTTTTTTTATTGCTTCATATTATACAAAGTGACTCAGTCATTTATATAATAACTTTCACGCTTCAAATTTGGATCTTTGAGATGAAACAAAAGGCTCGGACGGGTTAAAAACTAAATTCGAAATCACTACCTCTCTAGGTGCTACCACGTAAAATAATTATTTTTGACTAGAGGTAAAGGTTGAGGAGCTTTGTTAAGAAGGTAGTTCAATTACCTGTATAACCCATTTTGAAAGCCAATAGTTGTTATAATTAAAGTCTGAATTAACTGAATGAATTCTCATTTTCCAACAGATTCTCAATCACAATATCAACGAAATCTGTTTTCGCCGGCTTTTTTGTGTTCTTGTTCATCCGAACAGAGTGCCTATCATTTTTCCCAATTGTCTGAAATTTTCGAATATCGAACCGAAACTGGTCTCAGTCTATTGGGTTCGACTCCTCGATGAAGAATCCGTGGCGAAAGTTGAGTTTGTCCGTACAGCCGTATCCTCTCTAGCATCCAAACGAGATGAGCTAGAGTTTTAATATTTTCAGAATAGGTTAATTGTTCAAATAACTCGGTCAAGTTCGTTATTGGGCCAAACCCGTCAGATGGTTCAGTAGTTATGAGCATCTGGAATTTTCTTTCCTCAATGACTACTAGAATATCCATCCGATCAAGTTGATACTTGAAATATTGTTGAGGGAGGCACAAACAAAACGGCTCGTAAAATTTCTCAGAAAAAGTTAGGAAATTTTTGAAAATTTCCCAAACAAAATTTTTTAATACTCAATATCTCATAAGACATTTTTCGGATTTCAATAAAAATTCGTGAATATATTGAGGTGATCGATATCTTAGTCATCCCCAAATTTCATTGTCGTAGCATTTTTACATCTGAAGATATGATAATTTTTTTCATTTACTAGGGTTGTCCAATCCCGAAATATAAACGGCAACCCTCGTAGAAGGTTTTATTAAAAATTTAACCATTCCTTATTTTCATACACTTAGATCAGATTTTTATGCGGTGAAAGTTCTGTGAACTCAATACGAAATCGTTTAGAATTAAAATCATTTAGATTCTCCTGCGCCAACCCTGAGCATTCTATATGCAAAACGTTTCGAAAGCTATAACTTTACTAAAACATTGAAAACACTTCAAACTTTTCGTGGAAATCGTTGAATGCCTAGCTTGGGGCGGAAAATGGAAGACGCAAAAAAGGAGGAAATAAACTGTCAGCTGCTGAAAATTATTCTGATTATGCTAATTCTTTTTCTTCCACATCATTCTTTCGATGCAATATGTCTTTGGGGTTCGCAGGAATTCGTTTTCCATTGAGTACGAAGGACACGAGAAGTAAAACAATGTAGAAAAGCAATGACGTAAAATCAAGGACTCAGGAACATTGCGATATAGAAAATGGAACAAACTACTTAGAGGGTATGAAAGTGTCAACAAACATATACCTTAAATGAACAAGATCTGATTCTGAAGATCGCCTAATTGATGCACAGGGATTACAAGATGTAAAAGAAAAGATTCAATATTCTCAGCCTGCACCTGGCTAATCAACGAGCCACATTGTAAACATGGTTGGTACTGGCTCATACTCATCCCCAGAAATTTTTAAGATCTATGCTAGTATTCAAGAGTTATGTTTAATGAAAAATTTTGACTAAATACATGAAGCATCTACTATGAACAAGAAATAGAAACAAACAGTGTAAAATAACCTGAAACCTAAAGGAAAGAATGGACTATGAACAAATAAAATGAGAATAAGCCCGAGCACCTATTGATGCAGTAAAAAGAAAATAAATCAGTATGGAAGATATTGAAGTGTATAAAATATCTAGAATGCAATGCAATAAAATGCAATTGTTGATAGAGATGGAGGAGAACAATGACATTAATCAAAGTGACCGTACAGGAATTAAATGAGGAAATAACTGAACAGTGAATTCATTGCTAATTTTTGTTTGTTTCTGTTGCTAATATTGTATATACTCAATATATATACACTATAAAACAACAAAACACTGTATTGTCACATGACCCAATGGCACTCCATGAATTATTTGATGCTCTAAAAAACTTGACCCCTGACGAATTCTTTGATTTTCATCTTGAATGAGCGAGAACTATGGGTATTCAAGCAATCTGGCAACCTGTAAAATCTTATGGTCTGATAGATCATTTCCTTGTTTATAGAGACATGTTGTGATTGATTTTCACGGAACTTTGGGGAAAGCAGTAGGTCAAAAAACTATATTTAACTAATGCCACCGTTTCGTAGATATATTTCTACTTCTTCAGGGCTACAAAAGATGAGTTTACAAAGATTAAATATGGCACAAATATAACTGGCATAAAAATTGAATAATAGACCAAAAACAATGGTTTCAAAATAAACACATATAACAATTGGTAACACAAAATGTAAAATTCAAACTATATATTAATATTAACACATATTCCATTTATTTTTTCTTTCTATTTGGATTTTATAGAAACACATATTCAAAACCGATAAAACCTTACCAAAGTCGAATTTATGTTTTATACACAAAAGATCGTAATATTAGCTTGTTGAGCAAATTGAAATCGAACATGTACAGAAACATAGCAAAACTCGGTCTAAAAATTTTTTGGGGCAAAACACAAATCATCACAACGTGTTACATTCAATGAGTGTGCCGAAACTGAAATATTATTTCGATCTTAGCCTGTTTAACCACAGGTGCAGTCCAGAATATGTTGTTGAAAAAGTGGAATTCTCAACTCACTATACTGAATATTTGTTTTTGAAAAAATCCAAAATATTATTATATCGTGGTTTGATTAAAATATTATTATATATCAAGCTCAAATTTTGTGTGTCAGTTCATCAATTAACGGTATCATTGAGATTTATGTATATTGTTTCACTGATGTTTCATTTTGTATAATTTCGCTCTACATCTGGAACAGAAACCGCTTGAAAATTAAATTGGTATTTATTATTAAAATAGTTGGTTGCTAGAGCCGTCTTTGTATCTTTAGATCTAAATTTTTCTTGGCAATCGTATTTGTGCTGACTTATTCTATTTTTATAAATATTGTTTAGTTTGGCCAATATAACTCCTTCTTCATCTGTCTTGAGAACTTGTACAATAAATCGTGAAACACTCAATAAGATTAGAGTTACACCCTTAGATATCGGCCTATAAAATATTGAAATGAAATTCATCCTCAAGCATCAACAACAGATGCCACTTGCTTAAGACTTTGTGAATGTGAACTCGTATTAAAATTTCTTATAGAAAATGTAACATTAGGATGAAATATATCCCTATATATTCTATCTCCAAATTCACATTTCCACGCAAAATGAATAAATATTGAATTAATCAAACTTTCCCTTCATCGATTTTCTCGAAGAGGAATGGTGGAGTCAATGGATATCGGAATATTTCTTTTTGTTCCTACTAAAACAGTATGTTATCCTTTCATTCATATGGATGTAATTTAAGAATAAATTAATATCGCCTTGAATTATTCTCACATTATAGCAGTTTGGAAAAGTATCAAGATCCGTTTGACAGGAAGTAGACGCAATAGGTGGCTTTTGTTGGACATAATAATTGGGATGTTTTTTTCAAAATTGACTACTCTGATTTTTGTGGTTTTCTGATTTCTTATCATAGCAATAATTGATTTTTCATCGTAATTAAACAAAAAAACAATAAGATTTCTTGTTATATGAAACACAAATACATACCTACCGACTTACTTAAAACGTCAGTGAATTCTTCTTTTGCATCGAACTATCATAGAATTATCTATTATGTTCTACATAATGATGAAACCTTACGCTTCTATGAGATTAAAACAGTGTTGTCAGATCAAACAAAACATGATTTTCCAGCAATATTGTTAAGGCTAGAAGTCATAACCAATCTTGCCTTAAACGTCAAAATATAATATTTGTTCCTTCAGTCGAACCTATTTATTGTATTATTATACATATGATTTTCCACTGTGTGGAGAGATGAATATATTTTCATACTCTATACCCATCTAAAACGTGGGCAAATAGAAGATTATTAAACAATATGTTATCTGATATAAGGTCGTGTTTATGTTTATAATAAGAGTAGCAATTTCAAAACATTGAGAAACGGTCTTCCACAAGGATCCTTTACTTTTCAATTTATATCTCAGTGATTTGCCCACGACATCATCTCAGAATTGCTCTTGCTTACCAGCATTCGGATTTCCACTCAGGAAAACATTATCTGATTTGGAAATTTTAAAGAATTATTTTATTGAGTGGTGGTTATGTCCAAATTCAAACAAAACTTATCTTGTTTCCATCTGTATAATCATGAAAAATATAAGAAATTAACAGTAAATTTCAATGTGTCTCCTATAGAACATAATTTCTATCCAAAATACTTAGGAGTTAATTAGATTCATCTCTCAATGACAAGGCTCATTTAAATGATCTTCAGAAATTAGCTGGATCATCTTGGGATGCTGGAACTTAACTTGTTTGTATCTGTTTTCTTATTGATTGTATTTTCTTTTTATTAATTTCAATCATTTCTAAAACCAAACTTTTTCGATAATTTTTTGTTTTTAGTACTTTCACATCTTCAAAATTTACCCTATGGTAAATAACACCATAGAATAGCAGACTGTCAAATTGACGATTTCAACGAATTTTATTGCTTGACGAAGATAACGATTTCATTGATTTTTTAGATTTTTAAACTTTACTAACATTGTTTCTTGAGTGTTTTTATAAATGGTAGTTAGATTAGAATATTTGTGACTCATTGATGAGAACTGAAAATGTTTATAGCTAGGCAGATTTCTTTAACATAACCACAAATTCAGTAAGTAAACAGGCAAAGATAATTTAATGTAGAAATAAAAATAAATTTCAATGTATTCCAGAGGCCCTGAAGAAGAATTAAATTAAATTCGAAAGCTTGGCGAAGAATGAAGAGTTTCACTTAAGATTTCTCCCAAAAAACGAGTCGTTCTACCCTTAAAACTGTACCTTAATAATTTCAAAGACTCTTACAATTTAAATTCAAATATAGTGTTCAATATATAAATATTTTTACTGTAATTTTAAAAATGTAGATTTAGCAATATATCATCAAGATGCGATTAGAATCGACATGATAGTTTAAAAGGCTTCAACTGCAAAAACCAAATTACTTAACAGTTTCCTCGAATCAAATAGGGCAGCTTGAATTAGGAGATCTAAATTTAAATAATGAATCACTAATTCTACACTGTAAAAAATAAAATTCTAAAATTGATTACGCCAACTGAACTATTTTTCTTGATTAAAACAACCTAGTTGATTATAGAGAACAGCTAAAACATTCGCCTGAAACTTTTTACATTTCAGCGAAATGAAAGAAACAACTGATTCAGCATAAACATACAATTACAAGAAATTGTTTATGCACTTGTCTCAATATCCATAATTGATTGATACAAATACATTACTCTAAATAGGTTTTAACGAAACCATTCGTTCGTTTCATTTTTATTTGTTCAATAGAACGAAGGTACGGTTGTCGTAAATTCTGTCAGTTGATGCAACGACTACAGTTTCTTGAGACAAGAATCTCGTGAGATTATATTATTCCCCTCATTTACTTGAAGAAAACTATAAATATTTGAATAAAATTGAACATATAATTGTTGCAATATGAAGTGACATTTGTAAAAAAATATTGCGTAATTGATTTAATAAAACGAATTAATTGTAGCAATTTTTTTATATTGGCTGCAATTATTATAAATCAAAACTCTATCTCTTTTATATTAAATATATACCATTTAAATGCAAATATTTGTGCATTTCACTCACAATATTGTTGTAGTGGGGCTTAAATGTCAACTTAGAGAAAAACAAATATCTTTGTGTTGGTGGAGAACCGGGTGATCTGGTATTGGATGATGACAGGGATGAGATGATAACCCACTGCCTGGACTATAGCTATTGTAGCGGCACTCTCTCAGCGGCAGGGGAGTGTATAGGGATCTCTTGGCGGCACTCTATATAGCCACGCATAGCTTAGTTCACAGCGCTTCGGTGGCCTAGAGGTTTGCGCTCAAGTTTCACACCGACTAGGTACTAGGTGCCGGGTTAAACTCCCAGCGGCTCCCGCAAAACTTCTAACCCCTGCGTCTATGGCGCACACAAGCCATACTGATGAGTCAAATGTGTGCGCCAGGGACGAAACGCATAAGTAGGGATAAATTCCTTCGATTCTACATTGGTGACCCCGACGTGATGGGAACGGTTGTCTTTACGACGTGTCTTGGAAAAGCAGACGGTTGACGCTCACTCTCTGCAACTTCCAACGAAACTCTAGACGCCTTTCCCATTCCGTACAATATTCATGGTCTGCTGCGGTATTGCGGTATTTATTAATATAAAAGAGAAATTATTGTTCTGTGAAGAAAAATAATGATTACATACAAATGTTTTTTGTTTTATCAAATTATTCCTTTGCTAGTGTCAAAACCCTTCAATTTAGCTCAAATCAATCAGTTTCTTAACCCAAGAAACTTCCACTTGACATAAAGAGATATTATCATTTTTATCGACTTTTAACTACAAATCGAGTTTCAGTGAAATGTAATATTTATTTACATGAAAACAAAATTTTGTTCTACGAAAAGTATCAATAGTTACATACTAATTAATATTACTGTTGGATCAAATTTTTTCCACCTGAGTCAAAAACTCTTAGCTTGGTTGAAACTAATCAGTTTCTTAACTCAAGAAACTTTTATTTAGGGTAAACGCCATTCTCAACCGTAGAGGGCGGTAGGGTCAAGTACTTTATACATTTGGCTGTATTCAAACGTACGGAGTACTTGAGACAAATTAATATGGTTTGAGATGAGGAACTATTTTTACAGTGTAGTCACGCAATAGACAAAATATCTCGGCATCTTCACAGATCAACATTCGAAATGGGATAAATATATGATTTACTTAATAACGGGAAAACTAAGAGGAATCTCCTGTTCAGATATATACACTAAGCATAAAAGTAACGCACCAGCAGAAAAATTGCTGAAATTGAAAAGTACACTTCTCGCAAACCACTCGTCGGATTGTGACGGTTTTTCTTTAAAGTTGTAGGACTAACCTTTGGTTATCACGTCTTATTAATCATCCGTTCGAAACCATCCATCTAATGTTTTACTGGTTGTATTAAAATTATGGATTTTTCTCATTTTGAAGCACCCTGTGGCATCTGCAGGCAACTGAAATGGATTTTAGCTACAACCATGTTATAGCTATTTTTTCTCTGAAACGTTTCCGAAGTAAAATTTCTTTTCTCAGGAAAGAGCAGCATTTTTGATATGTTGATTGTTATAAAGAGAGAAACATATGGTCAAAAATGCAGGTGTTAAAATTTTCAGGAACATTGAGAAATTCTTGAAAAAAAGAGAAAAATATACGGTTTTTCTGATATTTTGAGCATGAGATGGCTTAGTGAAAAAGTTTCAAACAAAAGTTGTGGAGCGGAAAATTTTAATCGAAATTATGTACTTTACCGTTCTCGAAAGTGATTTTGTATACTGATTACTAAGGTATTCCTCTAATGCGGCGATAACAGAGAAATCCCGATCTTCAGGATTTAATGCAGTTTTTCTATCAAGAAGATGAAAGTATTAGAGAGCTTTATCCTATTGCGGAAATATAGTGAGATATCTGTACAACACAAGTGGGGAAAATTTGAGCATCGCTGAACTGAGATATAAAATATTCACAACCCTTACATTAATTACAGCTCGGCAACAACGGTTTATACTCAAAAAGAGCGATCTTAAAATGGTCTGATCTAATTTTCCTCAGATTTCTCTATGTTGAATTTTTAAGACATTAAGAGTAGCTGGATGATTTTCTGAACATCTCAGCCTTCTATTGAGGTTATCCCAAACCTGCTCAATCGGATTAAGATCTGGTCTTTTTGCTGGACATTCCATTCGAGAGACTTGAGAGACTCCATTATCAACGACCGCTAGGTCTGTGCGAGCAGTCAAAGATATTCCACCCCAGAACATAATCGATCCTCCCGAATCCAGTAGTATTCAGGAAATTGCACTGAGTATATCTTTCATGTGGACGTCTGTATGCAAGGGAACGTCGATCCCAATGGTAGAGGCAGAATCTAGACTCATCTGTGAATAGAACTCATTCTCAATCAGCCTCTTCCCAATGGATATGCAACACGAGGCCTCAAATCATATTCTCTGAGGCGATTTTTTACTGTCTGGGTGCTAACTTACACCGTTGCCTCAACGAGGAAACTCTCAAGTAACGTTCTTGAATGACAGTTGTTACCCAAGGTCTACCATGTCCTGGTCTTCGGACATTCATACCTGTCTCCCTGAATCGCTGCCATATTCTGGACACACTTGTATGGGAAACTCCTAACCTTTCTGCAATTCTTGTGTATATCCACCCTTCTCGCAAAACTACCGCTTGGGCACATTCCTCTTGAGTCAAATTGCGTGTTTCGCGTTGCATAGAAGAAAAACTATTTCACTAACTAGATCACTAGAATTGATCGAGAACAACTGATTTCAGAATGGAGCCAATACATTCAAAATCTGATAATCTCATCTTTTTTAATTCCTGCTGGGAAAAAGCATCTGTATTGAAGAAAAACGTTGAAAGTGGATAACATATGCATGCATAATTCTGCTAAAAATAATTATCATTGAGAACACCTTCAGTTGTAGAATAAATTTGAGATTTCCATAATTGCGTTAATTTTTTTGAGTGTATTTCGGTCAGACGAACCATTTGGAATTTCATCCCAAACGTACGTATGAGAACAACAAATTTAAAAAAAATTACAGTTCTGAACAAACCTATTCTTACTAAGTATTTACAGAATGAACTCTCATATTCGCATTCTACCGAGAAGAAGTTCCTCAATTCAAGAGATATCCTGGAAATAGTCGACCCGGTCATCCTTTATTATCGATCCGAAGTCAAAAGTCCTTCCCCAAAGCATTGGGATCGACTTGAATCAGTAACTAATTTCAGTTACAATGCAGACATTGGGGCATCAAAGCCATTCGACCGCGTAAGAAGTGAAACAGAAGAGTAATCCATCATTGTTGACGTCCTGAGTGCAGTAAGTGCGCTGACAATCCTGTGATTGCCTTCCATTGAATTTTAACGTTGAAAATCGAATGACGGCCACTGTGGCAGAAAGGGAGTTGGTCGAAGGATCCTATTTAGCTTGCACAGCGAAGGGTTGATTTCAAATTTGATTTTAGGCAGTTGAATGTTTGTTAGTTCAACACTGTGACGTAATTTATGGCCATTTACGGTTCATCACTATTTTCAGAGTGTGGATATGATATATTTTAAAACACGTTACCGAATTGACTACAATTGCAATATGACTGTGAAATTGGAAAACCAGCGACGAAGGAGCGAGTATAAGTGTAGGAATTGCATATTACCTTATTATATTGATATTTGACGGGTGGTTAAATATGATAGGAACGCCAATGCTGACAACCATAAAAGGAAAAATACAGCTAGCTCAATATTCGTAAATTACGAGCCTTTTTCACGATCGCGGAAAAATAGTAGTGAATTTGATAGAATAAAAATTATCTAGCTGCCTGGAAATACTCTCTTGTTCCAGGGTTCAGTATAATTTGGATTAATTTTAACCATAGATTCTTTAGACTTAAAGAAACTTATTTCTTCACCATGTTTTTAAAATTCAGCCCCGTTTAAGAGATACAGGGTGATGAAAATTCTTTAAAAAATTATGTCTTGCTTATATCTTTGTAGTGACTTATCCGAATGAAATCAAATTTTGTAGGAGGTTTCAAACAAATGGGGTTCACATTACAGATTAAACACACTTGCTCTATCCTCCAAGGTATTCTAGTTAATTAATCACCAAAACGTAAAACTATTGAAACGTACCTAGTGTAAAATAGGAAGTTACTAAACACATCCTAGCATTTTCCTTATGCTTGAACATTTAAGAAGATCTTATTATTCAACGTTCATCTTCCTAAACTGTACCGTTATTAAGATATTCGATGTTTAATGTGAAATTAGGAAAATATTGAGAAAATTGGCCTTTTTCCTGGGTCGGGACTGCAAAAAAACTGAATAAGCCGAAATCATTTTACTTTGCCACAGTTTTCCTCTTTGGAATTCATTATCACCATTTAATTGCTATTGAATTTCAAACATTTCAACTCTTCTGTGAATCTATTGAAATTAAGAAGACATACTCAAGAAGTTTCTTGTAATTGGTGGATTGAACGTAAATACTTCATCCGTTTTTAATTAGTTAATAATATAAAACTACTACTCGTATTATAAAGATGTCCATATTTGGATATTCAAATAAACTGTTGCGTAGGTTGGTTAAGTAAGGTTTCCACTTGATAATGAGGAGTTTTTCATCTACCGATTTTGAAAACGAAGTTCCAAAATAAATCAATACGTACCTGCTATTTGCTATGTTATTTGATCAGTTATAATCGTTCGATATGCAATAAGGGATACTGAATATTTCATCTCAAATTCTTATAAATATTTTATTGGATGACAATTAAGATTCTATGACAGAAAACATTACCTTCAATTCATGAAGTTGTTTGTTGCTTGCAAACAAATTGAAAAATACAATATCGTTATTTTATGTAGTTTTTCCTTGAATTTAATGAGTACAAATAAAACACATGAAATATCTTATAATCTTGAACGTAATTTAAAAAGAGTACATTTGATTCATAATGCTTTGTAGAAATATTTTCAGTCCTAAAATGTACCTTACGGTATCCATCTTCAAAGAGAGATTATAGTCAATTTTATAACCCTGATCTTGTATCTCATATGTACAGGTGAAATGAATAAGAAACATAAATATAGAATTTTCTTCGAGTATTTGAGCGTGCTTTATATAGTTTTGAGAAAAAAGATTTGTGTGAAAAAATGATAATAAAAAATATTCTGAATTATTTGATCTTTCCCCAGTAGTGTTAAAGTTGGTTGAAAATGCAAAACATGAGAAACTTCTCGACTATCATAACTTTGAAATTTGTAAAAAGTATTTAATCTTAAATGAACTATTTCAATTTGATTTTATGTAGATAGTTTTGGATGAATTGCTAATATGTGCAAATGAGATATATTTCATATTATTCGCCAATTCTATTGGACAACAAAAATCAATGCCAGTTTTGTTTTTTATTTATGATATGACTTTCCATCAAGTAAACACAGATACAATTGAAATCATGTTATAATATATATCACAAGGTGTCCAGAAAGGGTAACGGGTATTTGTTTTCGCGCCATTTTCGGATCGGGGGGTCTAAAAGAAGCAGGGAGGTGTTCATGGCGTCCATCATTTTGTAGAGTTTCAATCACGATGGAACAATATTCGGGGACGCATCGCGCATCTTGCCTACGGGCGTAATATCGTCATGGTGATTCAATAGTGACTGCTCAACATCTTCATAGTGCGGAATATCGTACACGCCACGTGCTAAGTGACGATAGCATCAGGAAATGTTGAAATTCAAAACTCTGGTCATCCTCGTTCAGTTCGCGATAAAAACAATTGAAGAAGTTGAAAAGTCGGTTCGTCAAAATCCGTCTTTATCCATTCGAAAGTGAAACCAAGCGCTGAACATCAAAAAATCGTCTTTACATTCGATTTCAAAGAAAGATTTACTTCTGAGAGCCTATAAAATTCAATTGGTTCAAGAATTTAAAAGCCTAAAAATGTAACATTTCAATGGACTAATAGTATATAACGATATATACAATTCTAGAAAGACAACAAAGATTTTCAGTTGTCCCAAAACTTCTAGAACAAATTCTAAACCAGTAATTATTATGAAAATTTGACTATGAACTAACTAATGAATATTAAAATAAGAAAATATACGTTTCATATATACTAATATCGTAATTTCAGAAGACAGGAAGACCCCAAGGTCACAACACACCTTCTTAAGAACAGAAATTGGTGGCAATCATATTGAAAAATGAATCTTTGTCCCTCTTATATTATTACGGAAAAAAAATTCAGATAGAGAAACTCATTATTAAATCTATACATTCTGTGGGATTCGTCATGTTCACGTCTTATAATTACCTCCAGCGATACAAATTACAAATAGCTGGATGGGTTTTTGTGTCGGCCTGTCGAGCGGCAAGGAAAATACATTTGTCCGGCTATTGCTGGTTACTTATTAGCGGCTGACGTTCGATTTGTCTTGTCTCTGGATAACTGAGCGATTGCGGAGGACCTTTGCGACGCTGCCAGATGGGTATATCTTTCCTTTCCAATGGTTTCTTCTACCTGCGTCCCATTCGCTAGCGATTTGAGGTCAAAATCTGGAAAACAATATGAGTATGTCAATGTCAACCTTGAAGGTCATGGGTTTTGTCATAGATGAAAAATTAATAGGTACAGAATGAAAGGTAACTACGTTTCATTTCTATGTTTTTATTTACTATTTAAAAGTGAAAATCAGTGACGATGACATAAAGCTATCATCAACACATTATTCCAACATCACATTTTCCAAATTACAGCGATAATTACATTCAGTGGAATTATCGGTCGCTATGACTACACAATTGTGTTTGACAACTTAATTCGAAGTTAGTTTCAAAATACCACGTTTCGGTAAATATAATTTTCGAAATATGAATGCCGTCATCGGAGAAAAAATTTCCAAAAATACTATTTAAAGTTATAAATACTTGTGGGGAGTATTTGTGATTTTGCCATAAACGAAAATATGAATTGAATGAGCAATGAGCAATGACGATTACCTGATATGATAATTAAGAAAAATTTATATCAACATAAGCACTATTTTATTATGAATACGTTGATATAGGGTTGTCTTCAAAAAATTTGGTCCTAAAAGAGGTTTTTGAATCTATGATAATGAGTGACAGAGAGATCCGAGGTAAGTATACTGTGTAATGATAAAGGACCAAACAATCGATTCTTTAATATAAGAAAGTGCGCATGCTAGGCATGTAAACTATGGAAGCCAGGGGTACCCCAACTATCCTTCATACTGTAAGCAGTACGCGATATTTTGGAGCAACGATTACAAACAAAATAATTAATTAAATACAAAAAAACGAATATATTTAATATTATTCAAAACAAGTGTGCAATATAACATAAATTAAACAAATAAATATATACCTAAATTATATGTAACTTTTAAGTATAAAATATGCATATAATAAAAACGTTTTTATTTCTCAAAATATAATAACAGATTCAATGAAAATATTTATTACTGACTTTGAAATTTATCTGAAAAAATATGAAAGGGGAAAAGAATCTTGTAGTATAAATAAAAATTTTATTACGAAACTGTTTAAGTAGAAAATAATATTAAGTGAAATGGTCATTCTCGAATTCATCGGACTCAATAGGTTTGTTCTTATCAACTCTTATTTCAATAATGTCTGGGATTTTGTTTAATCCCTAATAAAACCTGTTGGTTTTAAAAGCTACCTAAATGCCAACTGTAGTTTTTAGGATTGAACTTCGCACATACCTAATCAATTGCAATAAGCCACATGGAATTTATATATATTTTTCTTAAAAACAAAAGTTTCAACAGTACATTTGATTGCAGAACCTTCCAAGCCACACCAAAAACACTTTTAGCAATTTTTATCACAACAATACAGAATAACGCAAGTTTTGAAACAATTTTCTACTCCAAAATAACGCGTACTGTTCACAGTATGGAGGACCCCAGTCTTCCCTAGTTTACGTACCGATATGAATCTTTAAAATTCGAAAACCTTTATTAGGACCAAATTTTTTGGCAGACAACCCTATATCAACGTGTTCACAATAAACCAGCGCTTATGCTGATATATTTTTATCAATTATCATAACAAGTGAAAGTAATTGCCATGACATACCTGTTTATACCTGGCAACTGAGTAAGTTAGCCCAAGTAAATTATAGACAACCCTACATCGGCACATTCTATATGTTTTATACATTAATTCTAGTATAAAATTTTCTTATTATCTTTATTTTGCAAAATTCAATGAAAATTTTTTCAATAATTAAACATATTTTGTCTGACAACCCATTTTAAATATATTTCCTAATATATTAAATTTATTATAAAATAAGTTTTATTATTATTATTTTCATGAAGGTCGAATTAAGTTCGGATATCAGACTAGGATATTTTAAAAGTAGAGCTCACTTTCTTAGACATCTATTTTGGCAGAAATATAACTCACAGTTCAGTGAGGACCAAACACGTTAATAAAATAAACCAAATCTCTACCATGTGAGAGACAAATAAATTATGAAAATTGCTTTTTGGAGGTTAACCATGAACTCTGGTATAAGTTGTGATATTTATAGTGAAAATCGATAAAGGAATTACCGTCGGATTTGGCAACAAGGTATCTTACAGAAACTATCACGGATTCTTCACAGAATAAAGACAGGGCAACTCACCAGCTCCGGAGGGCGGTTTTTAATTTGGCAACGCAATGAATATAGTTCGATTATTAATTGATGCCTATTAGTTTGATGTATGCGTCTTCGTCAGCTTTTGAAGGGAATGGGTCTTCGGACTAAAAAGCAAGATAACTGGGCGTATTTTCAATTAACCGTATCTTACGTTATGATGGTAAGTGCGCCAGCGAGATGGGTTTAGCTGTTCGTGAGTATGGCAAGCGGCAATCATCAGATGGTACTATTGATTGATACGGCAAGTTTGAAGGAAACATGAAGTAGTAGGAACAACGTCATACAAAAGTGGCGTTGTTCTAATTTATAAAGAATGAATGTGGCAATATAATAAAAATTGGATTATTTTTAAAAGGATAATAAGATGGTTATTAAAGAATAAAAATGGTATATAATAGGTCGACAAAATTACCATTGCATCTATGTAAATTTCTAACACGTCTGCCACTGACTCAGATCTTATTATGTAGGTTCTTATTTAATTATATTCAAATACGAAAATCAATCTTTCGGCAAATCATCCTTAGAAATTCTCATCTTTCATCTATATGCGATAGATAATGCTCACATCTTAATTCTGAAGTGTTTTTGACCAGAATCCGACGGAATCACCATTCGGACTGCTGGACAATGTCTTGAAAGCCCTATCATAATGGAGAATTTCTTGAACAATGCGTATATTGAAGGACTATGCTGTCAGAGATCGAAGATGGGATTGGTGTAAGAATTATTTGTTGAATAGAAAGGTGAGTACGAATTGGAGAAACTTTCAGCCCCTTTTGTGCTGTTCGTTCTAGTGTGCCTCAGGGAACAATACTAGGACCTCTGCTGTTTCTCATATACATGAATTCCATCTATCACTATATATATTCTTTGCTAACAAAACAAATGTTAGTTGAGGTTGGTGACGTGGTGCCATACAATTCGGTGTATGACGTAGGGGAAAACCGCAGTGAAAGAAACCCTGGGACCCCGCATAAGTAATGTTGTGAGTACAAAATAAGCTTAAATACATTTGAGGGACTTCTCTCTTCAATAGTAGTGTTCTATTAATAAACACAGAGGCTATTTCAAGTTGAACATATCGAATCTGGAAATAAAGAGTCAAGAGCAGAAAAAAGAACTGAATACAAAAAATACGTATCAGATTTGTTTGAAATTTATAACCCATTCCAAGAAAGAATCGGAAACATCGTGAACAGCCCCCAAACCATCTTGAAATTTAATATGAGACAATTATTGATGAGATTAGGTTCTCTTTTCTGCATATCCACACTCACAACTTGCGCTTGGAACTAAGTTTCATCTCAATAGCATGCTATTGGTACCACCATAACCTGTTATCAAACGATTCAGAACTGTCCAAATTTTTCTTGGAAGATCAGAACTTTTTCTGAAGGATCAGAAATATATATATATTCTTTTGAACTTTTGGCTGACAATATTTAGTTAGCAAACAATAAAGTTTATAGATCAGGGGTTAGTGACGGGGTGTCATACAATTCGGCGTATGACATAAAAGCCTAGGGAAAAAACTCCAGTAACGAGGAAACTGTGCACGAACATCTACAAAATCGTGTTGCTGTAAAGTCCCCTGGGCTTGATGGCATTACCACAACATTGCTCAAACGTTGTGCCTCTTCCATTACATCACCACTAACGATGATTTATAAGCCATCACTATCATCAAGTAAATTTCTGGAGTCTTGGTTACGATCTTCCGTCACTCCGATTTTCAAAAAAGGCGATAAATACTGTCATCAAAACTACAGACCCATTAGCCTAACATCAGCTGCACTCAAGGTATCAGAAAGGATCATTACTTCGGAACTCACTAAATTCCTATTGGACAACTCTTGGGGTGCGTTGGTTAATGGACTGCATCTCTGGATAAGGAGATTCCGGTAGACGTAATCTACTTAGATTTCTCACGTGCTTTTGACAAGGTGCCAATTAAACGTCTGCTCTATAAATTGGATTATCCGTGGCCTCCTTTTGAGATGGATCAAATCATTTCTCTTGGTGCGCACTTTTTCGGTAAAGGTGGGTTCAGAGAGATCTTCCTTCGCGTCAGTGAGCAGGGGAGTCCCGCAGGGTTCCGTGTTGGGTCCTCTGCTGTTCCTGGTTTATGTTTGTGATCTGCCACCTTTGATATCATCTGACAGCGCATCCTATGCCGATGATATGAAATTCTACAATAACCCCATTACGTCTAGTAATGCTCTTCAGAGTGACTGCAATATAATAAGAAAGTGGACTGAGGACTGGCTATTACCTTGGCTCCCCGTCTAAGTGTGAAAATAAAAGATAAGCTGAAATATAGTTAAGGGACTTCTTTCTTCAGTAGTGGTCTTCTCTTGATGGAGACAAAGACTTCTTCAAGTTGCTCACATTGAATCTGGAAATAAAAAGAGAAAAGCAGAAAAAAGAACTGAATAACAAAAATACGTAGGTATCATATTCGTTTGAAATTCATGACTCATTCCAAGAAAGAGTCGGAAACATCATGAATAGCCCTGAAACCATCTTGAAATATATATATGGGACAACTATTGATGATATGAGGTATTGTTTCTTCTGCTTCTCCACATTCACAACTTGCGCTAGGAACTGAGTTCCATCTAAATAGCATGATATTGGTACGACCATGACCTGTGCTCAAACGATTAAGAATTGTCCAAATTTATCATGGAAGATCAAAACCAGGAACTTTTTCAGAATGATCAGAAACGAGATACCTATTGAACATTTCGTAAGAGTTCCACTCAGTTTTCCATTATTCTTTATCACTTTATCACATGTTGATATTGAAGAACGTATTATGCCATATTGGTTTACGTGCTTCAATCAGGGAATTCTATTTTGTGGCATATATGAAATAATTGGGAATAAATTGGGAAGAGAATGATATTTGTTCCAAGAATTCAGAGCTGCTGTCTGTCTGCGAATATGGGGAGGGACAATATTAGACAAAACTGGTAACCAATGAACCGGTGTAAATCCTATAGTGCCAGTAATCATTCTCATGGATGTATTCAATTGTGTATCAATTTTTTGTGTATGTGCACTATTAAACCAAACAGAGCAACAATACTCAGCTGCAGAAAAAACTAGGGCTACAGATGCTGTGCGAAGAGTGGAAGCATCAGCACCCCAAGAAGATCCAGCTAATATCTGAACAATATTATTCGTAGTTTTCAGTTTTAGGCTCAGATTATTTAAATGAGCCTTGTAATTGAGAGATGAATCTAATTTAACTCCTAAGCATTTACGATAGATATTATGTTTGATAGGAGAATCATTGAAAGATACAGCTTATTTCCTCAATTTTTCATGATGATTCAGATGGAAACATGATACCTCTCTTTGTTTTGTTGGGATTTGGACATAATCGCCACTCAACAAAATAATTCTTCAAAATTGCCAAATCAGATGACAGTATGTTTTCCAGAGTATGGAAATCCGAATGCTTGTAAGAAATAGCAATGTCATCAGCATAAACGAATTTATGAGATATAAATTGAAAAGTTGAGGAGCTAGAACTGATCCTTGTGGAAACCTGTTTCTCAATGTTTTGAAATTGCTACTCTTGTTGTTAACAAAAACACGAAGCCTTCTATCAGATAACATATTTTCTAATAATCTAACTATTTTCCCACACTTCAGATCAGAAAAATCGGCTGAATTGATGTTCATTTGATGAAATGATTGTTCAAGACAATATTTTCGCATAATCATATTCGTAGATTCAATCACTCGTGTCTACAGACACAGGTAAAATAGATCCAATTAGCTGCGCTTGTAGAAAATAGATCTGCATTCCGCGGTGTATGACAGAAACAACCTACTGACGTGACAGTGACAGTGGATTCGTAGAGATCCCGCCCAGGTCACGGATCTACGAGTTCGTTCAACAAGGCTAGCCAACCAAAGAGTCGTCGACCATTCGAACCTGTAATTATTGGAAACCATCGACCATGTAAAACACAGCTCATGTGCAATGTGTAGCTCTATGCCAGGTAAGCGTGAAGCCAGTGGCACTTCGTTACGATCCAACTTGCCATACTGGATTTTCAATACGAATGGGAAAACATTTGAAAAGAACTGACGTGGGGGCATGAGCATTTGCGTGCTTTTTCCACAGTCTTTTCCCGTACTCTAGAGCTGGATGTGATACTTAGTATATTGCCGAGATCAATGAACAAAGATATACCTCAAATTTAAAATAACTACTCACAATTTTATTCAGTTCTTTTCGAAGATCAAATTCCATCACTACCGCTTATTTCAGCACAGTTTCTTCAAAATACCTATCACTTAATTTCACTCCTCGATAACTTGCATGCTCATCTGTTGAAACTCAGTGGCGGATTTACCAATAGGCCAAGTAGGCCGGTGCCTAGGGCGGCAGATTTAGAGGGGCGGCAAATTTAGCAAATTTTTTTTTTACAGATTATTTTTATAATTATACGTGTATACAATCTATACTATAATAAAATCGTAAACTTAAAATAGTCTGTACATTAAAGATATTCGAAAAAAACATCGCTAGGATGGCTTAAGATGAGTAACAGAGTAACTGAGTAGAATTAGATCTTTTTTTAATTTCTTGTTTGTCTGTCTGTCCGTTTGTTTGAATGAACATCACGCAAAATCTACTGGGCACTTTTACATGAATCTCCTTGAATTGTGTAGTCTGAAGTCCGGTTTAACATTTAGCATAAAATATTTATCAAAATTGAACCCTTAAGGGAGTCAAAAAGGGGGTCAACCTTTGTATGGAACTACGTGATTCCGTGGTCCAATCTCTTTGAAATTTTTCATGGATATTCTTTAAAGTAATTGGTGGAGGACCACATATTTATTTTTTTCAATTCGGCGGTTGTGGGGCGGCAATAGCGCTGGTGAGGTGCGGAGCGGGGGCAGATACCCGAGTGAGCAACCGGAACGCGGCAGACGCGTGAAGGCAGACGTTGTTGATGGTCGTGTCAAATATTGAATTTTGCGGGCGAACTTTTCACTATTCTTGGTTCAAATCATTATGATCTTACTAATATTTTATAAATGTGGAAGTGAGTTTGGATGTTTAGTTGTTTGGATTGTTGCTCAATCACACCAAAACTACTAGACGATTTTGATCAAACTTTGCTTTAATAGTAAAGTGTATCTTTGTTTCTGTGAAAACAGAATTTTGAGCATATTTATCCAAACTTGGATATAGCACATCGCATGGCTCTGTGCACAGCGGTGACAAATTGCTCAGCTGAGAGAAGTTTTTCTTGCTTAAAACGGGTTAAAATCTATCTATGATCTACTTTAAGTCAAGAAAAGCTTAATGCTTTATCTCATTTGTGCATAGAGTCAGAACTTATGGAAAAGATGTCATACGACGATATAATTGATGATTTTGCAACTTTAAAATCTCGCAAGAAAATAATATATAACTTATTTGATCTCATTGTCTGTCACCATTAACTGATTGTTATCATGTTATATTTTAATAGAAATTGTTTGTATTGTTTTCAAACTGTTAAGTGCAATAAAAAATATGTAACAAACACAATGTTTTCTGACCTCTCAATATTTTGTCTGTGTTCATATAGTGTAGGTATTCTTAAGTCATGCCTTTCCCCACCTTATGATTAGAACATGCTGCTATTTTTAACCCCCTACGCAAAAAGAGGGGTGTTATAAGTTTGACGTGTCTGTCTGTCTGTGGCATCATAGCACCTGAAGCAATGAACCGATTTCAATTTAGTTTTTTTGTATTACATGTGTTCTACGGGCGAGTGTTCTTAGACATGTTTGATGAAAATCGATTGAGCTGTTTAAAAGTTACAAAGGTTTTACACTTTAAAGTCGGGGTTTTTTTGTTTTGCCTGTCAAATATACTTGTTAGGTCAACATTGAACTCTTCAGTACATAGCGGGTTGCAAAAATAATCTAGTAACTGACAGAAATATCATTAAGTTCACGATCATACTAATAACGGGATTAAACTAACGTATTGAATTTCAAAAGTCAGTAGGGGCGGCTAAAATTGAATGTCATACTAGCGTCAAATTTTTAAATCCGCTACTGTTGAAACTACTTGCCTCATTCGCAGATATACAGGATGATTAAAGTTCGAGTGTCTATTAGACGTTCTCCACCTGAAAATTTCATCTTTTTGGCTTGAAGAGAAAAGAAATAGCTGAAAATTCAACACGAAAAACAGCTTTTTGTGAATAACTCAGAAAATATCCACTTTAGAGCAAGGGTATGATGCATACACTCACATTATTTTCAACGTAGATTCAATATCTGCCATAAAAAATGGGGTTCTAATTTGAAGAAATTGATTTTTCACGATTTTGTCATCCCTAACTTTGAAAGCGATTTTTCACCCCTGTATCATGAATCGCGATTTCGATTTTTAAAGTGGATATATCAATCTTACATCTATAAAAATTCCAAAAATGAAAATTTTCCATCCAAAAACCTCGAAGTCTTTCTTGTTTCAGCGGAGCTCTATTTTCGATTTCTTTTCGAAGTTTCCGGCTCAGAGAGAATTTTCCAACCAAAACTGAAAAATGTTACATCAAAATAAATTTTTTAGGGAATCTATTTCTGCAATAAAAAAATGGTGTTGTAATTTGAAAAACGGAAGTTTACGTCATTTCCGGAAAAACCGGAGGTGCTCATGCCTTGAAAATATTTTAGATTTCATCAGCATCGTGAAATACTTAAAAGTGCTGAATTTCATGAAAATACGTTCAGTAGTATAAATATGGGTGAGGTTCCTCGTGAAAGACCCTGTATAGCTATCTTTCTCATAGATTTTTAGTAATCGTAGCACTTCAATATCAAATTTTCAACAGAAAACATACATACATGATATAATAACTTCTAGGCTTTCGTATAAAGAAACCACAATGATGAGGCAACACATCAAATACAAAAGCATAGACATCAATATTAATCCATTATAAATCGAAGATGTCAATAAAATTGATGGAAAATGTCAAATATGTAAGGATCATTGAGGCCAACCTACTTTTCATTATAGTGAAATGCCACCCTAAAACTTCGAAATAGCAATATCAGTCATTGGCAAATGATATCTCTCAGATGATTATTAATGAATTATTACCAATAAAATGCTGCACTATTTGGACCAGAATATATCTGCTCTATTTATATTTCTATGAAAAATCAAATCAAAAATGTTGATTTTAATGAGTGAATTAATATAAACAAAAAAAAATAAGAAATAAAGGGACTCATTGATCCTGAAGATCACAAAACTAAAGCTTACACCATCATCATATGTATTCAATATTCTAACGACTATTAATATTTTGATATAAAATCTATCGATTTAATATTTCTTGTCGGGCATGGATCTAATTAAACCGGAATGCATGCAAGACCGACAGGTAGACGGGTACTTCGTAGTCAATCTCTAGAAACAAACATGATATATTATGATTACTTCAATTGTTCCAAGTGATTTAATGAACTCCATATCTGCATAATTGAAAGTTCACTTGAGCTAATTAGTTTTGAGGGAATTTGTTAATTTTTTCGAATTAATAGAATGTAGTGTTGGAATACTAGCGTGATTAAATGTATTATTCATATTGTATTCTTTGGAAAACTTCACGAGTGGAATATTTTTGAGTAGCTTTAATTAGAGGTTTTCTTTTGGGATAACTAAGCGAATTATGGTAAATAATTAATTATTTAGCATCATTTCATTACGTTTGCCGAGGAACAGAGATGTTCTCATAATAGGCTATTCACTTTTTTGAACGCTATTCAGTTGCTTGAATTCATAACTTTCCACATTGGTTGAACACTGTTCTCAGAAAAATAATTAATTAATTAATACAGAAATGAAATCATTTCTCTATAAATAGTTCGTTCCAGATTTTTCGATTTCAATCTTTTTGGCAAAAATTTCGGAGACTTTGAGAACAAAGAAGCTCAACTAGTGCTCATCAGGTTCCTCTGTAATTCCTGAAAAAAATATACGCCTCTCTTGCTTATTTATTGGATCGTTATAGTGTTCAATGGTGCGGACAGAACATGACTGAGAACTACAGGTCACTAGCTATCATTTCAGCAATCCTCAAGATCTTTGAAGCCTTAGTTTGAATGCACATTGAGAATATTTAAAAAAAATTGAAGCAGGTACTCATGCAGCTTCATAGACGTCTTAGCATCATAGTTCGGTTAAGACATCGTGGACTCAGAGCAACAATAATATCTCAGAAAATAAATATTTGGCAACTGAATCTAAAGGTTGATTTTTGTGTCATTCTCAGTGTATTCATTTGATTATAAAGAACACATAACTTGATTTTGATATGATATTTTTTATTAACACTGTTTGACACAACTGATTACACACTTAGTGGTTGGTTTGAGGACACTCGACGTAGGAATACTTGAGAATTTAACAAATTTGCAGAACGAAAAGAAATTTATGTATCAGCACAGTGAAATGAATAAGTGGACTGTATTGGAATGCGTGATTGAATTTGAAGGCGTAAATGAATGAGAATGAGTGACTGAATCTGAATGATTGACTGACTCGAAATGCTTGACTGAATAAGAATGATCTTACTGACTTGGAATTCTGGAATGCGAATGAGTGACTGAATCTGAATGATTGACTGACTCGGAATTGTGGAATGCTAAACTTGAATGCCTTTTTTGGATGTGTCCCGACTATTTATGCGACAGGGATGACTCCCTCTACGAGGGCTTTTAGAATGCCCATATATGGTCACATCGGTGTACGGTTTTTCGTGTTTGAAACAAAAGACCACATATGGTACTTTCTCCTTGGACAACAAAGTGGCCACACCAAGTATCCTTGTTTCTCGTGCCTCTGGGATAGCAGAGACAAAACGCAACACTGTTAGAAAAGAGTGGCCTAGATGAGAAAACATAGATGTTGGGGGAAAGAATATCATCAATGGTCCTTTAGTTCCGCGAGAGAAAATCATGTTTCCACCCCTGCATATCAAGCTGGGTCTAATGAAGCAGTTTGTAAAGGCTCTTGATAAGAATGGATCATACTTTGCATATATAGGGAAAAATGCCTCAGCTGAGTAAGAAAAAAATTAAAGCAGGAATATTTGATCGCCCACATATAAGACAGCTGATTAAAGACCCTGACTTCATAAGTTCAATGATTAAGATTGAACAAAATGCCTGAAATCCATTTGTTTCAGTTGTCCAAAATTTTCTAGGTAAACACAAAGCTGAAAACTATGTTGAATTAGTCAATGAGATGCTGAATAATTTCAGATCACTTGGGTGTAACATGAGCATTAAGGTGCACTCTTTAGACAGCCACTTAGACCGTTTTCCTGATAATTTAGGCGACATTAGTGAGGAGCAAGGTGAAAGAATTCACCAAGATATCAAATGTATGGAGGATCACTATCAAGGAAGATGGATTTCTAAAAACGGGATTGTTCTAAAATAAATTCAATAATGTCACGCAAAAAAAGTTTCCGAAATGTTTAGTGAGTAATTGGTTTAAATAATGACTTTTTCTGTTTTCTATAGTATATAATTTATAATATCTGTAATATATGTGTAATATAACAAAAATTCCTTTATTAATTTTTTCTTTAAACCATGGTTTTTCTTTTAAAATGTAATGTAATGTAAAGTGTAATGTATAATTCACAAAAATGTTGATGTCTCAAAAATTCGAGCTGACAGACAAAACTAATAGCATATTTGAATTTAGGGCATCAAATTCATATGAAATCACCTCCAAAATCTTCGGCACCAAAACCACTGTTGTGCAGTGTTATCACGTAATTTAAAATTTTTCAATGAAAAAAATCACGTTAGTAGTCCTAGCGATATGATTTCGATACTTTTGGTGTTTTATGGCTGACCAAGGTTTGTTTCTGGTTTATATAGAATCACCTGTGCCACATGCTATCAGCAATTTTTTTTTAGCCGAAAACACAGCGTATTTTCCGAAGAAATTGCAATTTCTCCGATATCTCAAAAACTATTAACGTTCGGCCATACGTTGTGGTGTTCAAATTTGTTGTTGTCCTGTCCGGAATACATCGAATTGCCAAGAACCCTGAATAGACATTGCTCTATACTGATTCCACTAATTCCATTTCTATGATTATTAGAATGTACACATTCTGTATTTGTATACCCTTTCGAAAAGCGTGACGACCGACCAGTCTTTTTCCTCCCGGGCCACACAGCTGTCGGCGCTGCTGCCAAATCGCTATTTAATTGGAGCATCCTCTCTCATTCATATGCAACCGATGTAAAAAATGCAGCACCGCCGGTGTCGATTTTTTAGTTTTATACGAGTACGCTTCTGTGAATGCCAATCATCGGAACAGAAGCTCCCCTGCCTGGTGCGTTTTGCCGTTGAAAACCAAAAAATATTGCCGTTTTTTTGCCGCTTCGCATCAGTCATTGTGAGGTATCGACCTCACGTGATCGGTGAAGGGGAAAGGAAGAATGGTTAAATTGTTTTGCGATTGGTTTTTAGGTCTCTGAAACGCGAATATTTCTGTTACAATTTTCCAATATATCCTCTTCAAAGAGGAGAATTTTTACAGCAATAATTTTATTTCCCTCAAAATATTTCAGGGTGAGTCATAAAATTCTATAAATATCTCAACTAACTTTAAAATAATCATGTAAAAAAATACATTACATATACATATTACCTGTATAAGGCGTCATAATTACACAAGAAAATTATACACAATGCAATTAGACGTATCAATACAAAATCGTGACAACTTGTTCAAACTGTCCACGAAATCTTCCATGGAGTATAAAAAGCGCTATCCAGTAGTAATGCCTTAATATGAATTTTGAAAGCTCGGATGCCCAGGGACGCGATTCACTGGAGTAGTTCATTGTACATTTTCACACCGTTGAAAACATGTGTGTTTCGGGACTTTGTCAACCTGTGTCTGGGAGTCACAAATTTATCCTTGGACCTAGTTTGATAATTGTGAACATCGGAGTTCGTTGTGAGATGCTCTCTATTTTTGTGAATGTATAGGAGGCACTCGAACCGTGAGTATTCGATAGTTATTGAAAAAACGGTCGAGAACCAATAGTGTGGTCAACTCCAGCTACCAGCCTTAAAGCTCCCTTCTGTTTGAGAAAAACTCTCTGTGCATTATGAGATGAGCCCCAGAGGATTATGCCATAAGTCATTCTCCCATGGAACTGCACATAGTATGTTTAAACAGTTTCTCTCTCAGAAAGGTGGTTCTTAATTTGTCTCATCGCGAATAATGAAGTCGGCATCTTCGGGGAGAGTCCATCTATATCTGCCGTCCAGGTTGAATTTCCGCTGATCTCCAATCCTAACATAGAAACACTCTCTGTGTTATTAGATTTGGTAGTTACTAATAACTATTGAGTCTTCTCACATTTGAGCTTCATTTCATTGATTCAAAACCATTCTTCAACGCCTGCTAGAGATTTTTCAGTTTTTTTTCTGGAGTGCTTTATGGTTTTTGACTCTATTCATGAGAAAGGTATCATCTGCAAAAGGTGTCTCCACATCTGAGGTGATATTTGACAGCATATCATCAATGTAACTCAAAAGCTAAATCGACCCGAGTACTGACCCCTGCTGAACGCCCGAGGTAACCTTCCTTTTGCTAGATGTTCTACCCTCAAAATCAACCACCTGCTGCCGAAACACTATATATGATTTGAGTAAATCTAGTGCTTTGCCTCTCATGTCAACATATTCGAGTTTGAGCAAGAAAAATAGAAATTATTGTCTTCCATCCAGACAGTTGAAGCTATTCCACTTCTACCGTTATAACTTTAACCCCACATTACGTAATGTGAATCAAAATGAATTGAAAAAAGAAGATTCATAAGATTTCTTTATAGTATTCCTCCAATTCATAAATTTGTATACACCTTTGAAATTAAGTTATTCTGGACTAATGATGTTTTAACATAACTGACCTAAATCAGGTCATCTTCAGGCACTGAATAAAAAGAAAAAAGACATATGCACAAAAAGATAATATAAAAAGTTTAACTAAAAAGAAAAAGAAGTATAATAAAAAAGTTTAACAAAGAAGCGAAAAGTGCATGTTAACAATATCATGTAGCGTACAAATAAAATTGATTCACAATGTAAACAAAAGGAGAAAAAAATGAAATTGAAAGTATGGAAGGGAGAAACTTTTAGGAATATAAAAAGAAATAATTATTTATCAATTATTAAGAGTTCACCGCAATCAAAGGAAGGCAGTTCAGGTAAAAGGCTGAAACAAATGTGACATTTTGTGAAGAGAATTCATAACACAAAATTTGTCGCCAATCTGCAAGGAGGATTGTGCGAATCGGGACAAACCTGAGGATATCACAGATGAGTAACAAATTTAATTCAACGTAGAGTTAAAGCAATCATGATATTAAATGAGAATTAAAAAAGTTTTAAACAGATGTTGCTATCTTCAAAACTGATGAACATTCTTATCCTCAGGAGATTGCCTTAGTAATTATAAAAAATTATCATCAATGTAGATTAAAAGCAAAAATTCGGTTCAATCGTTCGAAATCTCACCTGAATTCGATCCAGTCATTTCTCGGCGATGTTTTTCCACCACACTGTCTCGTCTTCCAATCGTCTCCTCTGAGAAAGCCCGCATCACAACATTCGTCTAAGCTTGGAGCCGCTGGCGATTTGAAAAATGATCCATCTCACGTCAGTTCGGATAGCGACGTGGTTTTTCTGCGGGTGCTTTTTTGCCCACGGGCAAAAGGATAGACGGTCTACACACATCGCAACATCGGCCAACTCCTACGAATATCATTCCTATAGGAAATAGTCGGTGTTAGGAAAACTGCTTTTTTCACGGACTTGCGGCACGCCTCACTACCCGGAGCTTTTCCTATCTTCAATTTCGTAGAGGGGATTTTATGAATCTATCAGGAAATGATACTTCGACTGACTTCAATTACTCATACAGTGAGGTATATGAAAAATTTACTTTGCTCGCTACCACTTGTGAAAATCGTCATTTCATTGACAAAGGGTCAACTGAAAATCAAAATAACTAGGTCAGTAAGCAAAATGAATCGTACGACCGTCTCCCAGTATTGAATCTTTTATTTCCGCGATTGTTAACTTTACCTCGAAATCCACTTGCCGCGCGAAGTCAAAGTTCACGCAAATCAACTTTCGCACAGAGCGTTTGTCTCTACGACATAATTATTCGATTAATACTGGCAAGAAATTGTTGATGATGGAACTCGTATAGAATTATCATTTGGGCAACAACCATAATCTGTTATTGTTCTTGTAACCAACGTTTCAAGAGATATCTTCCGTCGTTTTCAAGGTAATATTAGCTTTTACAAAAGCAGGTGATTTCACGAAAGATTATGAAAGTTGAAACCTTTTGTGAAATCACATCAAATTACACAAGAATTAAACACCTGAAATCACATGTATGTTTTTTCAAATAAAGAAACGTATACATACAATTTTTTTCCTTCGAAAGTTCAAAACTTGAAGTTTGTGTAAATGTGTTTGTCAGTTCAATTCAAATAAAGCCTGTAAACGATATGAATAGCAGGTTCCATGGAAGCAAAGTTAAGTTTACTCATTTATAAACACCCTGTACTTGTAGCGAATGTGATACTGGAGAATTTTAAGCAGACTGTATTAAAGAGTTGTTTAATTAAATGAAATTCTTCAACCTTTTCTGCTGGTATTGAGGGTGTTTTTTTCTTTTTAGTTCACTGGGAATTCGCTGAAGAATCTCTGGCGAAATGAGCTCGTTCTAAAGCACAAGTTTCATTTGTATGTTTGTAAAATGGAAAGATGAAAATTGTGAAGATGTGAAATGAAATGAAATTTTCATCTTTTCACACACATGTGTCCATTGTAAAACTCATGATAATAAAGAAAGATGTGGAGTTATAATCAGTGATCGGTAAATGTGTGGAACCAAGTAAATATCTCTAGAATTATAATAGATATCGAAATGAAATTTGGAAGATGGATACTACAGCAGAAGATTGCCTATTTGTTTTCATATTTTTAGCAATGTTGAAATTCCGGTTTTACCTGAAGCAATGTCAATTTTAAAATTTGCAATGGAACCCTGTTTATTATTCTCGTTTCTGAAGAAACACATTTTTTCTGATCGAACCAATATTGAGCTTTATCGCCTTAGTTACCATGTGCCATAACACACTCATATTTCCCAAGGGAAAACTGAAACGTCAGTATATTTTCCTAGGGAAATGTGAAACGTCAAATCATATTTCTTTCTAAACGTCAAATCATATTTTAGTTCTTTATAACAAAATGGAAACTGCAATTGTTGAAATTTCCAATTAAAAGGATTTCCAACAGATACAAAGGAAGAAGAAATATCTTGTTCATAGCAATAGTAGTAGTAGTAGTTTATTAATCCTGTAAGACATATGTTACATGTACAGGACAAGTCAAGTGATATATAGATAATACTTAAAAACTAGAATTTACATTCAGTTGTTTACACCAAAATTATAGCTTCCTAAGCCTGCTGTAGGCGTAAATCTTCTAAAATTCCATTGGTTCCTGATATTTCAACGAATCGTAAAGAAATGACAACAGTAGGCGTAAACCTCCTGAAATTCCATTGGTTCCTGATATCTCAACGAATCGTAAAGATATGACAACAGTAAGCGTAAACCTCCTGAAATTCCATTGGTTTCTGATATCTCAACGAATCGTAAAGAAATGACAACAGTAAGCGTAAACCTCCTGAAATTCCATTGGTTTATGATATCTTAACGAATCGTAAAGAAATGACGACAGTAAGTGTAAACCTCCTGAAATTCCATTGGTTCCTGATATCTCTACTAATCTCAACTAATTGAATGAAGCACTACTCAAATGACAGAGCTTTTGATAAACAACATTTTCTACAATGCTATATGTATCACTCACCTGTCGGTGTCTAATGGTATTGAGAAAAAGAAAGTTTGGGATCATTGAAACTATTGTTTTTGCAGTTTTATACGCTACAATTGCTTATCAGTCAGATAGCCTTCTGCTACAGACAAACTTTTCCAACCAGCATGTCTCTTGAGTGTTGTCATTGAGGCTTCCGCATCGGCAACCAATGTCGCGGATGTTCGTCTTACACAATGGCCTGTATACGTTTTCGGATTATTTAAACCCAACCATTCAGCAACCTTACTCGGAATTTTTTCGAAGGTATTTTTGCCGACAGGCTGAATAGTACACTTCTTATTCCTATAAGCTATGAAGAACCTAAGAACGCCTTGCGGACGCAAGCACCCAGATCTTCTTCATCAATTATAGTGAATATTCTGTTTATATCATTCTTAGTCTTTGAGACTTTGATTAATATAATATAATATAATTTATTGATCCTTTCATACATAACAATTTTATGTGTAGGACAGGTCATTAACAAAAATAATCTATAAATTTTCTAAATCATTAATTAAATATTCATCGATGGTATGAAAACATTTTCTTAAAAGTAAGGACTTAATTACTTTCTTAAAACTAATGAGATCTGACGACCTCAAACTGACAGGCAAATGGTTGAAAGTTTGATACCCCGATATATCGGGGACATTTCAAATCTAGATGTTTTGTGTACGGGAAACGGTAATATTCCCTTGCTTCTAGTATTATGGGTGTGAAAACTAGAAAGACTCTGAATGTCGTTTTCATTCTCCTTTTTATATATAAGGCATTTCAAGATGTAAATGGAGGCCAATGAGAGAATACCATTTTTAATGAACAGCGGTGTGCATGAGGATCAGGGTGCCAAGTTGAATATCAGGCGAAGTATTCTCTTTGGAGTATGAAGACCCTATGACAATCTACAGAATTTCCCAAAGCAGGACGTTATATGACAAATGGCAGTGAACTAAAGTGAAGTGAAGCGGAAGTGATCGGCGATGCAGATAAAGCAATCTTAAGACATGCATTGATCTTCCTATGCATCGTGAGATATGTAATCTATAGCGAAAAGAATTATCCATCAACAAACCCAAATTACGTGCAGTTTAACAACAGGAATCTTCTCCGTACCAATAACAAACTCACTACACTCTTCTAACATATCACATGCTGACTGATTACCAAAAAATCGCCTTAGATTTGCTTCCATTGACAAGCAGGTTATGTTGTTTTGACACCTTTTTGTTAGCTTGTAAATCGCGATTAATCTTATTCAGTTCCTCCAGTACATCAACAGCATTAGCATTCAAACTGTAATAAAGTTGTGTATCGTCACAATAAAAATGAACCTCACAAAACTCAAGGTATTTCCAAAATCCATGGGTATAAATTATGAACAACAGAGAACCCAAGAGAGAACCCTGGGGCACCCCGCACGAGATGAACAAAGGGTCCGACAAAGAGCCATAAACTTTGACTAGCTGTGTTCTGTGGAAGAGATAGCTTTTGAGTAGTAGCACAGCCTCATTTGAAATACCCACGAAAGATAAAATGGAAATCAGTAATTGATGACAAATAGAGTCAAAGGCATTACTATAATCATGTAATATAAGGGCCGTAATGAGACTCTTATCCGTGGCTGACAAAATATCATCGGTAATCGTGAGCAGAGTAGTTGTGCAGCTGTGTCCGCGACGAAAGCCAGACTGAGATTCCAGGAGTATGTCAAACTTATCAAGATGCTCCACCATCTGAGTATATAAAAACTTCTCGAAAACCTTAGATACTGCTGGCAATATACTTATTGGGCGCTAAGCTGTTCAATATTTCTCTTCTTAGGTATAGGCAGCACAATGGCGTTTTTCCAAGCTGAAGGATAATATCCCGTTAAAATGCAGCAGTTTATTATGTGGACAAGATATTTCAGGATATGAGGACAACAAATTTTCAACATCGAGACAGTTAACTTGTCAAAACCCATAGCATCGGACTTAACGCCATCCAGACATTTATACAAAACCGATTCACTTATTAGAGAGAATGATCTTTTCTGGTCAAACTCACAGAAGCTACTCAAAGGAGTAAAATTCAGGAGTTCGCGGTCGACAGCCTGCTTTCCAGGAACGGAGTTAATAAAATACAGATTCAGCTCATTAGGATCAGCGAATTCTTTAATTCTTTAGGAATCTCGATTCTAGATTCACTTCCTATGTTGATGTATTTTAGTTGCTTCCATAATTCTTCTTTATTATGGGAGTGAAAAACAGCCGAAAAGTAAACCCTCTTGGATGTTCGTATCAAAGAAGTAGTAAAATTACGCAATTCCTTATATCTCTTCCAATCCGACTCCTTCTTCGACTTTCTATATTTAGCCTTAGCTCTATCCTCTCGATCTCATCGCCTCCTTGACGTCATCAGATAACCATGGGGCTGGAGGCTTGGTCATACGACGTGAAACAATTGGAGCATGTTTATCAAAAATATTTAACAAAACTCCATCGAGAAAGTTGACTTTCTCATCAATTTCATATTTTCTCAACAGTTCGTCCAGAGGAGACTGCTCAAGATCCCTCATTAAGGAATCAGGTGAAAATCTTTTTAAATCCCTATAAGATATGAAATTAGAGTTATGATCGGTGCCCGGCAGCTCAATGTTGAATTTAATCATATCGTGATCACTAAAATGGCAATCAAGTACCTCCACAGAATTAAAAATTTCGGATATGTTGGTAATGACGTGATCCAACAGTGCCAACTTACGGGTAGGCTGACTCACCATTTGACTCAAACCAAAGTTGTTCAAAGTGTTCATATACAGAATACAATCCGAGCTATCTTCTTTAATCAAATCAACATTCATATCCCCATAATAATAACTTTATCGGTGACTGAGACAGAAAACAGCATCAAGTCCTCAATATCACCCAGAAGAATACCCAAATTGACACTGGTATCGACTATATATTTCTAATAATTCAAGAGGGGTTCACACATTTGCCCACCATTGTATATACAGGGATATTCAAATGCAATCGATATTAAGAGAATTTAAGGATTATGATTTGGAATATTGAAATAAATGAATTTGCAATTAATTAATGAAATGAAATGAAATAACAAAACTAGCATAAAATTAGCGGAGTCGCAATATATGCTATTCAATAAAAATTACTGAATAGATTCTTTATATTTTACCCCATCAAAATTTGTTGACTGTGATTAAGATGTAACTTTCCATTTTAACTAAAGAAAACGTTCATCTTTAAAACCTCACCCTTCATACCAGCAACCTTCTTCTGTCGCCTCCTTCGATCTTTGATGTTTCCGCAGTAGGAAAACTATCATTTTTTCTCCCATCCACCGACACAAAAGGTTGTGTTATGAAACATGCATGGATTCAACTTTTAAAAATGTTTATTTGGAGTACACAAAAGACCCCGTCATTTATAATCCGGTCTTAAATTCGGGGCAATGTCAGCCGACAGACCGAACAACAAAGAAAAGCATCGCGGTCGTGGAAATATCTCAGTCACTCACTCTCCTTCTCGTACCGTTCGTCACAAAACATGCAAAGATGTGCTTTTATCATCTTTGTTAGGACCATTTTTCTTAGTTTTTGTGCCGGAGGACGCAGCTCCCAGAGGGTGTGCGATCGAGACCGGAACATAGGCTTGAGTTGTCAGGGAGATTCGTCAAGTTTTTAATACCAGTATGAAAATGGGGTGTATCGAAATGTTAATTCGTTTTCTTGAAGGAGGAAACATATATTGATGATTTGATATGTTTAAAAGATGGTTAAAGTTACAAACCTCTCGAAGGATATTTATTTGTTATAATCTATTTATTTTGAAGCGTCAATTCCATACAGTTCTCAACTGATCAACTCTTAATAGATAATTATGTATTTTAACTTCTGTTTTATAAGTCAGGCTATCATTGAAAACAAGAAAAGTATAATTATTATTTAATAAATATCTTTGAAATTCTGTCTTATTATATAAGACATCTCAAATATCTCAGTTTATCAATAAAGCCTTATGTTTTACTGATAGGAAACAGTTTGTAAAAACTTTAAACTTCATCACTGAATGCAATTTTTTCAAATTTCTGAATCATTCATCATCGAATATCTTGGAGACGGTGCAGTTTAGGAAGATAAATGTAGAATGATAAATTCTTTCTAAAATGTTCAAGCATACAGAAAATGATAGGATGTGTTCAGTAAATGCTTATTTTTAGTAAGTGTTGATTACGCAGGCCTACAAAAAAAATTTTTTTGGTGCCTAGAATTTTTGAGATGATATTAACGATATTTTTATAGCTGAATTTAAATGTGATAGCAGTTTTTCTGTATCAGCTCTAGATTTTTAGATAAATGCACTTATCTATCAATGCTTTTTCCTATTTAATACTTTCAAGTATGAGTGTTGTAAAATTTATACAAGAGATAGATTCTTGTATATTTTTCTTATTGTCAGTCTTCATTTGTAACAAATTGAATTTAAAATAATAATATTTATTATAATTATTATTTTAATTCATTTATTACAAATAGAAGACTAACAATATGAGATATATAATTGGTTGACAAATTGTTAACAAGTGGGATTTAATCCTATTTAGTGTCATCCAGTTAGTTCCATAGAAATCCAATATACGGAGCTATCCAGTCTAAAGTGAACTTCAACTGCAGTTGAGAGTTGAGGTTACTTTGTGAATTCCCGCGGTGCAGATAGATAGAACTTAGCGTCATATGAAATTTCTCTTCAGTAACGAGTTGTTGAAAAGAAAATCTAAAAATAGATTGTTAATGTGAATTGTTGTATTTGTGTTGTTGAATAGAAATGAGTTCAAGTAGAAGAAGCTGTGTACATCATCCTGATATTTTTGCTACATATGCGGAGAATACACGTTCTTGGAAAACAGGTTTTGGAAAAATAAAGTATCATGAACACCAATGCATGATTTGTGTAGACTTAAAAATGGTAAACTTTTTCCTTGGGCAGCAAAGTGGCCACACCAAGTATCCTTGTTTCTTGTGCCTCTGGGATAGCAGAAACAAAACGCAACACTGGGTTAGAAAAGAGTGGCCTAGAAGAAATGTTGGGGGGAAAGAATATCATCAATGATCCTTTAGTTCCGCGAGAGAAAATCATGTATCCACCCCTGCATATCAAGCTGGGTATAATGAAGCAGTTTGTAAAGGCTCTTGATAAGAATGGATCATGCTTTGCATATATTGGGAAAAAATGCCTCAGCTGAGTAAGGAAAAAATTAAAGCAGGAATATTTGATGGCCCACAAATAAGACAGCTGATTAAAGACTGTGACTTCATAAATTCAATGATTGAGATTGAACAAAATGCCTGGAATTCATTTGTTTCAGTTGTCCAAAAATTTTCTGGGTAAACACAAAGCTGAAAACTATGTCGAATTAATCAATGAGATGCTGAATAATTTCAGATCACTTGGGTATAACATGAGCATTAAGGTGCACTATTTACACAGCCACTTAGACCGTTTCCTGATTATTTAGGCGACATTATTGAGGAGCAAGGTGAAAGATTTCACCAAGATATCAAATGTATGGAGGATCGCTATCAAGGAAGATGGGATACTCAGATGATGGCAGATTACTGCTGGTCTTTAAAACGGGATTCTTCTAAAATACATCCAAGAATGTCACACAAAAAAAGTTTCCGAAATGTTTAGTGAGTAATTGGTTTAAATGATGACTTTTTCTGTTTTCTATAGTATATAATGAATAATGTCTGTATTATCTGTATAATATAATAAAAATTCCTTTACTAACTTGTTTCTTTAAACCATGGGTTTGACGTCTTATAAATTGGTTTGGCGGGTGACACTTCAAGAAACTGCGTTACGCTCCGCTCACGTTATGCGCTCACAAGCGAGCGAGTGAGAGGCACGCGTCCCTTCCACTCGGGCATGGTTAGCCCGCCTAAGAGCGAGAGAGACAGACATAAAAAGTGAAAGGCACGCGTCCCTTCCACTCGAGCACAGTTAGCCTGCCTAAGAGCGAGAGAGAGAGAGAGCAAAGGTAAACGCGTACGAATGAATATACACATTAAAATTATTTTATCACTCAAAGTCGTTGTCACCTAAAACTTTCGCCCGTATACCGACTTTACAGGCAACCAATTTTTTCTTTTAAAATAGTGTAATGTATAATTCACAAAAATGTTGATATCTTAAAAAATCGAGCTGACAGGCAAAAACTAATAGCCTATTTGAATTCCGGGCATCAAATTCATATGAAATCACCTCCAGAATCTTCGGCACCAAAACCACTGTTGACCAGTGTAATAATACCTCTGTTAAATCAAAATCACAAATCCATTTGAAATCAGCTTGTTGTTTCAACTTTCAACAGCCGTAACGGAAATCTAGAGCATAAATAGATTTGAAATTTGCAATTTTAATTAAAAAAATTTAGAAAGCACTGACGTGAGGTCAGATTGCTTTGGCGCTCTTTTTGACCTACTTGCGAGTAAATATTCAAACCTTAACAAATCTATAAGCTCTCTGATCGGGTGAACAATAGTCTTTTTCCGTACTAAGGGACAATGTGATGTAAATATGAAAGCCTAATGAATAAACAAACCTTTATCTCAATTTGAAAATAACTACTCATAATTTTCACCAAATTTTGTTCTATGCTTCTCCTAAACACTTACGTCATTGCTTTTCTGAGTTTTGACAACGCCATCAAATTCTTTCTCTATGATAAAAAATTTTTTGATTAATATTACGTCTGTGCTTTTCTGAATTTTGACAACGTCATCGACATCGAATTCTACCTCTATGAATTCTATGAAAATTTTGATTGATATTTCGCCAACTGACACTGATATCTAGGTCCGCAAGTTGTCAAACGAATATCGATCTGTGATGGCAAATCTTTCAATGACAAAGCTCGGACTTCATGACATTTCTATTTTTCTCTTGAGTAAATGAAAAAATGATCAAATATTCAGAAGGGGAAAAGCTACGACAATGAAATTTGAGGATGAGTAAGATATCGGTAACCTCAATATATCGTATATACGGATTTTTATTTAAATCTAAATGAAGTCTTAGGAGATATTGAGTATTGAAAAATTTTTTTTTGGGAATTTTTAAAAATTTTCTAGCTCGACGATTTCTGCGAAATTTTGCAAGCCGTTTCGTTTCAGCCTCCTCAATAACTTTCCAAGTATCAACTTGATCGGATGGATATTCTAGTAGTTATTGAGGAAACAAAATTTCAGATGCTCATAACTACTGAACCATCCGACGGATTTCGCCCAATAACGAACTTGACCGAGATATTTGGACAATTAACCTATTCTGAAAATATGAAAACTCTAGCTGATTCCTTTTGGATGCTAGAGAGGATACGGCCGGTCGGCCGGTCGGCCGGACCGGACGGCCGGACAGACTCAACTTTCGCCACGAATTCTTCATCAGGAGTCGAACCCAATCGATTGAGATCATTTTCGGCTCGATATTCCAAAATTACAGACATTCGGGTAAAATGATAGGCACTCTGTTAGGGTGAACAAGAGCGCCAAAAAGACGCACTGTCAACTATTTTGGTCACTGCTTCACTCTGATTGATTGGTATTTCAGCAAGTTCCTTGCACTTTAATGTATGTTCAACAAGCTTAGTCCAAAATTTCAGAGGAAAACCCTCCTCTCGTGTAATTTTAATGTACAACTTATTCAACCTCAAAAACCAATGGTTTAAATTAAAGCAATAGACTCAACGTGTATGAATGTAGGTATGTATTGATCATCTCATATTGTTTCAAACGTTGCGTTTGTGGGTGTGGACTATCCCGTTATAAAATTACAGGTATCAGAGCTCTGAAACTTACTAAAAAGTCAATGATAGGTAACCTTATGGATAATGAGCCGGAATATGGCCATTTTCCTTGAAATAAATACACGGTCATGAGCAAGTCCAACAGCAAAAAGTTTCGATAATTACACATCATAGAGGCGTACCGCCTACATGTTAGAATATGTAGTAATTCTAATACATCCTTCATAATGCATATTAAGGTTGAAGTGTGCTTTCATCTTGAGACTAAAAAGTGTGTTCATCGCTTCTGGTTATACGCTACAGGGGAATTTAATATATACATTCAAACCGTTTCTGATATGAATATGAAGCAGGCAGATTTTTCTGATTAAATCAATGAAAGTCTTGCTTTTGTACGGATATGATAGAACAATACATACAGCGTGGAACAGCCAAATGGAATAAATTCGATAACGAATAAATGAGAGCGTGTTTGGAAAAACGCTTGGACACGGCGATTTGTATTTTTAACTGAGCATGTTTAAAAAAAAAAAAAATTATAAAGGGGGTGCGTCATGTGACAGTGGCCAATACCCACTTTCTTCTTTAAATGCAAGCCCTGTATATTATTAACTTTTTGGATTCTTCAGAGAATTCTAGACATAAATGATGTACAATGTCCTATACTTATGTTCAATTATTTCGGAAATATTAAGTATTTTCGGATTTATTACAAAAATTAACATTAGAAAAGAAAATTATTTTATTTCACAAATTCGCTACATTACACTACAAACCTAATAATTAATACTGATTATTTCTTAATAATTAAAAAAAAAAACCAAAAAATATGTGTCAATATGTCAATGTAGTAAATGTTCAAAATGCTCACCGCGAACGTCTTGGCAACATGCTAATCTGGTATAGAAATGTCCTCTAACATTACTCAACATCTCAGGTGTAACTGATCTAATCGCAAGCGTGATTCGTCTTTTTGAGTCATCTAAGTTTAGGGAATTAGTTTTGTATACAATACTTTTGACATATCCTCACAAAAAGTAGTCTAACAGCGACAGATCATGAGATCGTGCTGGTTATTCTATCGATCCGCGCCTCCCTATCCATCGATTTGGAAAAATTTGGTTCAGGTACTGCCGGACATTGATTTGGTAATGGGGTGGTGCTCCATCTTGCTGGAACCATATTGTATTGGCAGGAACTTGTGGGTTTGCTGGATTAGGATATAAGTTTGTCAAAGTTGGCACGACATTATCTTTTGGAGCAGTTCTAAATATTTATCTCCATTCAAGTTACCATCAATGAAAAAGTGACCTACGATATGATGTTCCTTGGGATACAGGCGGGCAAATTTGGAAATTTTTCGTGAAATAAGCGAGAAACTTCCATTTGTGACCTTGTGTTATCTCCATAATCAATCATTTGTAGAATGGTTATTTTGTGCTTTTCTGTTAAATGAACCATTTTTCTTCCATAATCAATTATTACGTACGGTTAACGAAATTTAAACGACAATAGCACTGACACTGACCACTGCTGTCATACAGGCAGACAAGTTTTGTGGGGATATGTCAAAAGTATTGTATACAAAACTAAACCCTCAAATTAGATGACTTAAAAAGACGAATCACGCTTGCGATTAGATCAGTTACACCTGAGATGTTGAGTAATGTTAGAAGACATTTCTATACCAGATTAGCATGTTGCCAAGACGTTCGCAGCGAACATTTTATTTACTACATTGACAATAATATTTTTTGTTTTTTTTTTTTAATTTATTAAGAAATTATCAGTATTAATTATTAGGTTTTAGTGTAATGTAGCGAATTGTGAAATGAAATAATTTTCTTTTTTAATGTTAATTTTTGTAATAAATCTGAAAACACTTAATATTTCCGAAACAGTTGAAGATACGTATAGGACATTGTACATGATTTATGTATAAAATTCTCTGAAGAATCCAAAAATTAATAATATACAGGACTTGCATTTAAAATAAGAAAGTGGGTAAGGTCCACTGTCTTATGACGCACCCTATATAACTTTTTTTTTTGAAAATATGCTCAGTTAAAAATACAAATCGCCGTGTCCAAGCGTTTTTCCAAACACGCTCTCATTTATTCGTTATCGAATTTATTCCATTTGGCTGTTACACACTGTATACAGAGTGGGCGATCCATAACCTTCCACCCGAAATTTTGAGCTTTGGGGTGAAATAACGAAAAAACACTAGGGCAGATCAAATTTTGTTGAAAGAGGGAAAATAAGGGTGTTCAAATGAGTTTCACATCACTACCCCTTTTGTCGCTACCCTAACAGATTTCATTTTAGAATAGGGAAAAGAGGTCGAGCAGCAACTTGTTGGAAAGACAATTCAATTTCCTGCATCGGTGTATTTTTTCCATTGCTTTATTATTATACAGAGTGATACAGTATTCCATCAATAACTTTCACACGCCAAATTTGGATTTTTCAGTTCACTTAGAAGAATTATTTTTGAATAGAGCTTTGTTGAAAAGGTGATTCCATTACTTGCGTCAGCTCATTTTTTTCTTCGATCGCTTAGGTATTAAACAGCATGAACCAGTATTTCAATCCAACTTTTACCCCAATGTTTCATCTTCGGGATGAGAAAAAGAAAATGCTTGGACGAGTTTGATGCTTAATTAAATGAAAAAACTGTTATTCTCTTTATTGAATTACGGACAAAAAAAAATGAATTGACTCAATGATAAATACTTCAAGTTAGTTAATGCCCAAAATAGTCTACACCTTCTCCCATGCATACACACAGCAGATTCTCGAAGCGATTTCTTAGCATTTCGGGTTTCATCAAAGTTAGCAGGTTTCGCCATATATGTTTTGCTTTTCCTATGTCCCCATAAAAATTAGTCCAGGGCGACAGATCAAGGGAACGAGCAGACCGTTCTATGGCACCCCCTTCTTCCAATCCAACTCCTAGAAATCTTTCATCTAAATCTAAAGAGTGCCTCACGGACGCCGCATTATGGGGAGGCGCTCCATCTTGCTGAAAACTTAATTCGGATTTCGTTTTCTAAAATATCTCTCAACATAAAATCGACATTGTTTTCTGAGAGATCTATTTATTTATTTATGAAGTCATCTGTATGATATACGGAAAACCCCTACAAACAAAGAAAATAATCCAAATAGGTATGCAAGAAAAGATGCTTTAACTTAAACTACAATCAAACAATAATTAGAACGTAGATCCACAATAAGTAAACACCTTACAGATTAATTATAAATCGTACACGAATCAAATGTACCTAAAAAAATCGTGACGAATAGTCATTCGCCAGTGAAATACACTTTTTAAAAAAGAGAAAATTGGGTGTTACTGCTGAGAAACTGAGTCAGTTGTATTATAATAAAGCGATGAGAGAAAATACACTCATGCTGAAAATTTTACCTCTTTTCCCTATCCAAAAATGAGAGCAGTAAGGGGTTGCGGCAGAAGGGGTAGTAATATCAAATTCATTTGAACAACCTTATTTGTCGCTTTCTCAACCTAATCTGACCTGTCCGAGCATTTTTCGTTACTCCATCTCAAAACTCAGAATTCGGGGTGGAAAGTTATATATGGCCCACCCTGTACACTCTCGGACAAAAAGTATTTGGAAATTTGAAATGAAACGCAAAAATATTGTACTTTTTTAATGTTGATTGAGTCTCCTTCAAAATGTGCTACATTTGAAGTGATGTGCCAACATTTTTTCCAATCATAGAAATATTTTTTTAGGCCTTCAGCTCCTCCTGCAAATTTTCTTTTATGGCGTCTATACAGTGTGTCCTGTAACTCATCGTGAAGCGGTTACAAGGTTAACCAGTTTTAACAAAAATTCCAAAAAATAAAAAAAAAAAAAATATGAATTAAAAAAATAAGAACCTAACAATTGATTTATGACAATTCTCAGTAGCATGGTTATTTAAAAAATTAAAAATTCTAAAGAAATAAAAGAATTGCATCTAACAATGGATTCCAGACTGTAATCAATAGCATGGTTATTTAGGATTACGTTTAAAAAATTTGGAAATTTGGAACAAATAAACAAAGTGAAATAGATTTTTTTGTTTTGCTAGAACTGGTATAACCTAACATATCGCCCCATTAAAGGCTATATACCACTTGTATACTTGGATTTTTGATAAAACAGAGTCTTCATAAGCATTTGCAACGGGTAATCACACGAAATTTCGTTCAAAACAGAAAATAAGAGACAAACTAGTTCTTCAATATTCTCTTTCGTTGTTATATTCGCAAACTACCACTGAGGTTGACTTATTTCAACAGCGGTCGTTAACAAACAAGTTGACATACCACGTTGATCAAAATAACTTAGAGAAGGCTCATTATTATTAGTCAGAAACAGGTTTAAAACTAACCTAAAATCGTTCAACACGAACCAGAAAAATGTTTTACCCCAGATGGGACTCGAACCCACAATCCCCGGCTTAGGAGGCCGATGCCTTATCCATTAGGCCACTGGGGCTTCTATAAAATGTAGCGAAAATTTCCAAAGTCCTCATTTCGATTATGTAGTGGCATAGTTAGAAAGCTTGAAAATCCGTTTAATAGATAGTTATGTGTATCCGAAATTTGAGTTTCACGATAAGTGGATAGATTTTGGTATCTCCCTCCGATTAAAGCAATATATTCATCGTGGAGATTAAATATATGTAGAAGAAGTATGTCGGGTGAATCCACATGTAGTAGAAAGAAATAAACCAATACGATACCTGCCGAATACAGAACAATATCTACATCTGAATTCTTATCAAAACCTCAACACGTAATTGGGCGTAAAAAATGTTCATATAATAAAGAAAAAATAAATGCTGTACCTAGCATAACAAAAATGTAGAGATGAATATCACCAGAAAAATTCTCAGTAGGAATTCGAAACAAATAGTGCGGAACAAACGAGGATAAATCAACCCGAATCCAATAATGACAAAAATGAATTACATATGAAACAAAATAATAAAATCGTCTTTCCATATGTCAAAGGTTTATCAGAAAAAAAATTTGTAATGAATACGATAAAACAATATCATTCAGGACACAAGATACCTTCATGTCCAATATAACAATAGTTGAAGCTGATAATGAAAACTTCATAATTCCCGAACTACTCTTTTTGTCAAACAATAAAACTTTGAATCATCGTCGTAAACAGTTTTTGATTTATTTTGTTTTTTCATCTGAACATTTTTTGTTAGTTAAATATTGTAGACCTTTTTGGCAAACTTTTGAAATTTAATAGCAGTTCGAAGAGACCCAGTCTAGATGTTGTTGTAAAATGCCTAGAGCACGTGTCGAATTATTGGTCTAAGGAAAGCGGTGTACCATTCCGTGAAAAATCCAACCGTACGAACCGAAATCAAAGTACTGTTATGAGATGTAGTTAAGCGTGGTTTGATAATGCCCTAAATCGAAAGATAGTAGGAGCAGACGTCGAAGAGGCACAAATGAAGTTCAAGATCGACGGCTAAAACTCATGGCTACTAGAGAATCATTCGCTAACTAGTGGTTGAACTGCAGCATTATCGACCTCTGACGTTTTAGCACCAGCGGCAACAATTTCAGTGGTACTGAGAACATCAATATTGGATTGATAATGGCATCAAGTAATCTTTTTTGATGTTTCTAGATTCTCCTTGAGTGCATGAAAACCTCAGATTGACATTGAGCGTGATGTATACTGAACAGTATGGTATTGGGTTTTATTTCACAAGCAAATAGGTCATCTTTAGTCTTTATTTGAAGTAACATGGCAACGGTGCTTTACCTTCATCAGATAGTGTAGCCATGTGTTCTCCCTTACCTTAACCAGCTCGATAATCTAATATTTCAGGAAGATAATGATCGACCCTACATTGCCAGAGCTAGTTTACACTTTTTTGAAGCGGCTGCCCAGATCTCCCGATCAATCGGCCATACAACATGTTTGAGATTCATGGGTAAGCTTCGGAAATTTACTCCAACCCCATGAACTTAGGCGGTTCTGAGATATGAACTACAGGTAGCTTAGGATAGTATCCAAATACAATAGACCATCGCGAAGAGGGTTAGAGAGTGTAGGGATGATCGCGGCAGACAAACACATTTTTAACAAATTTATTTATTATAAACCCTTATTTTTTTTTCAAATTTCATTCATTTTCCCCAAGCTATCGATGTGTTACAAAAAGAAAGAATATATTTTATTAGCTGCTTCTTTTCTCATCACCCTTGGTTATTTTTCATACCATTTTCTGGATAAATTCTATGCGATGATTAATGAAACAGAAAATAAATAAACTCTCCATTCAAACATAAGAGTCAATGGTAATGATCACTGAGGTTTTTTTAACAATTTTACCAATTTAATAAAATGATATCAATCGCAGAGCCACAAACGAAAACACCCTTTAGCTATTAATGTTTCATCCATTCGGTCATGATAGAGTTCTTCAATCAACATGCAAAGAAAATATACATAGCATATAGCTGTTTGTACTCTAGCTGACCAAACGACTCACTTGAGTTGAAATGACTGAAAAATAAATGAATAGTCTCTTACCCATTTGATTATATCTGTTACTGGAATTATCGTGGGTCATCATCATTAGTCTTCAGAGGTGACGAAAATATTTTCAGTAATGTTGGAGGTGTGATAATGATCGTGCAAGCAAATGTCTAAGCTTTAATGATGTTTGCATACGACTTCGATTATCAACAAGTATCTTCATTTATCTCGCTACCGAGTTACTTAATTGTGTTTCTTGACCTATAGCTTGAATGTTGTTGAAAATTTCATTCTGATACAATGGGAAAGTTTATTTCTTAGGAATATTGACACTTAGTTATCAGCTGTAAATATATTGAATCATTTATTCAGTTATATATAGCCAAGTTGCTCAAGTCCAATCAATTGTGTATAAGCCATGATCATTAAAATATATGTATAAAGCTAGTTCGCCTCCACGTGGTACACCCTGGGTAATGCAAAATGAGCTAGCACATAATGACAGTCAGACAATCTAAGAATCTCCTGACTACACGACACACAGAATCACTAAATCATTGAGATGTTATTAGTAATCAGGAACCAGGACAAAAAATCTCAGGACTAAAAATTTGGTCTTCTGACTGGTTTTACTAAATCAACTGAAAAGGAAACTCACTGCGAATTAGAACAAGGACTCCACTAAAAGGCGAAAAACCGAGGTTATGAGCTGGTAGGCGCTACATACCACCGAACCTATGGAACAGCTACATACAGGGTGGTCATTTGAAAACGAAACAGACGAGATTACAGACGAAATAAATTTTTTCGATAGAAATGCTTGAACAGGTCGATTTTTGTTTCGTGGGGGACAACTTAAGATGTAGGTTACGGACGCATAGCGCTTCAACCCTTCCTGCTACAACCCCCACCCCCAATTTTTGAATAGGAAAGATGGGGTGAGTGATACCTCAATTCAAAGGTATTTTTATACTGATTTCTGCAGAGTAATTGTTTTTTCATTTTATGCATTAGTTCTCGAAATAAACATGCGTTAGTAAATTTTATCACTTTTAATTTTTTGCGAATAATTGACATTTCGTGCTTCCGAAACACCAAAATTTCCGTACTTGTATTTGAAATTGCAAAACATTTACTACTGGGCAAATGAATTCATACCGTACGTGTTAATGCTGCTAGGGTCAGATGTTCGACTAGCTGTTTTATTCACTGAAATCATTCTCCAACTGTACGGTATCAGAACGATTTGAAGTATTAATCTAAGAAATAAGACTTTTCAAAGTAAATTAAATAATTTATCAAAAACTCACATCAATTAATTAAATATTCAAATTGTTCACCATTAGCTTCCATACAATGAAATAAGTTTTGTTCGAAACGATGGCGCACATTTTACAGCATTTCTGGAGTGAATTAACGACATACGTCTTCTTGAATCTTCTATGGAATCGGACTGTGTAGAGTAAATTTAACTCTTCAAGTGGCCCCAAAGAAGGAAATCTAGTGGTGACAGATTCGGCGATCTGGCTGGCCATTCAGTTTGACCCCTTCTTCCAATCCACCGATTTGGAAATCTTTGATCCAGATATTCTCGAACTGGTTAGGCGTAGTGTGGAGGAGCTCCATCCTGCTGGAACACAATCTGATCTTCCACATAATTTCCAGCATTGTTTTCAATAATTTCCATCAAAATTAGATCAATGTGTTTTCCAATAAGTCCAATGTCGATTTTTCACAAAAAAACACTACAAGTGCCTTGAAAACGCCACTTCATTTTCAAATACTTAGTTAAGGATATTTAGAGAACTAATGCATAAAATGAAAAAACATATACTGCGTTGGAATCAGTATAAAAATACCTTTCAAATGAGATATCACTCACCCCATCTTCCCCTATTCAAAATTTGGGGCTGAGGGTTGTAGTAGCAAGGGTTGAAACGCTATGCGTCCGTAACTTACATCTTAAGTTGTCCCCCTCGAAACAGAAATCGACCTGTCCGAGTATTTCTATCGAAAGAATTTATTTCGTCTGTAATCTCCTCTGTTTCGTTTTCAAATGGCCAGCCCCCTGTATATCAAAAACAATGAAGACAACGCATCTGTTGTTTCAATATCAACCGAAAATGAAATTCAAGTCGTTATCTTCTTTTCAGCTGTTTCGAGAGGTTTGTGTGGAAATATTCGCTGTTAATGGATGGATTAGTGGCAAAACAATCCATAAATTTACGATAAGCACCATCAGTCAGCCACCTCATTCGCAAGATCTAGCCCCGTGTAACATTTTTTCCAGACAGAAATTACCGCTCTGAGGAACCAGATTTGTATCCATAGACGCCATATGGGAAAAACAGTAGAATAAGCTGAATGCAATCCCTGGAAGCAGGGCCGGATTAACCATGTGGGGGGCCCCTAGGCAGTGCAATTTTCGGGGCCCCTTTTCAACCATCCTCAGATTTTATCAAGTTGGTTAGTGGATAGGAGTAACATACATACCTTATATACAGGGTATCCCACCGGGAGAGCTCATTAGAATTTTCAATTTTTTCAAATGGAAACAGTAGTTTTTTCATTCAAATAAAGATTTGCAAGGAAGAAATAAATGGAATATTATAAGAATTCTCTATATCTAAAATGCACCATTTTCAAGATATTCAGGAATAACTGTTAGCTACGAGCATAATTAAACCGTGAATAACTCTGAAATAAATATATAATATAATATATAAATAACTTGAAGATGGCTATAGGGAATGATATATAACATGAATGTGGAATTCAAAGATATATCAGAAAAAGTCGTAATATACAGGGTGTTCCATTATAAATAAGAAAATTGATACCATTTCCGGTGCTACCGGAAGTCACTGAAATTTAAAAATATAGATAGGTATCATGAATGAAGGTCTTATTGACTCATATCTTCACACAAAATTTGGCAGTATTCGAATTAATGTTATAATATAAATAAAAAAAAATAAAAAGGAGATAGGTAATTGTTTCATTGATTATGATTTATGATCAAGTTTGAAATCAACTCTTCTAACTTTTTAGGATACGAAATCATTCACCACATCTTGAAAATTGATCTTTTCCAATATATCATTTTTGATCGCCATTATCGATAAAGAATTCAAACGCTTCTGAGTCACTGATGAACGAATACAATTTTGTATTAATTTCAATTTTGAGAAGTGCCGTTCCCCTGTTGCATTTGATATCATCAAACTTCTATATATTTGTAATGCTATCATTACGTTAGGGAAAGTTGATTGAACCATATTATCAAAAATTAATTTGTATTATTCTTCGGCAAGCATAATTTTATAGTTTCCCGTACTCCCAGCATCGTTTACTTGCAATACGAAATATTTGAATTGCATCATCTCGTTCTTAAGCTCGGGCTCAATGTCATCGGAATAGTATTCCCAGAATTTTTTAGAAGCACTTTTGATTTCTTCGTCGGTTCTTTTCAAGAGATCTGTAAGAAATCCGAACAGACAATCAATATCTCTATAAGATTCTATCCGACGCATCAATTCTGAATAAAGCATATCTACTACAGGTAAATATGTTTCCAACTTAAACTTATCTTTTCCTCTGTTCCCAATTTCTTCTGCTGATCCTTCATCCTGATGCCTCTTTCTTTCTCGAAAACGCTAATTTTCATCACTATATTCGGTATCGGTGTCATTTGCCTTCATCTTATAATCATCAAATAATTCTATTTGTGATTGCAATAAATCCAAGAGGGATTTTAAGAGACCAATTGCAGTTCGAAGCTCAATGCTAGGTTTTTGTAAAGACATACTGACACCATTGATTCTATCCAATATGGTAGCCCAAAATACTGTCATTACTGCATGTTCCTTTCTATCAGAATATCCAATATGTTTCAGCATAACTGACCTGCAATGAGTTGACGCCGAAAAAAAGTTATGTAGTGCCTGTACAAATTCCAAAAATGAAATTGCTCCAATGCAGCTCTCCACAGCACGTACTTCAACCAAATTCAGTGAGTGCGCTGCACATGGAACATAATGAGCGAGATTATTTATTTTTTAATATGAGCCTGTAGACCATTGTAACAACCAGACATATTTGACGCAGTGTCTTAAGTTTGTCCTCTCGCATTTCTTATGTCAATGTTATGTTGATCTAACAAATGTAAATTTGCTGAGGCTAATTCTTCCCCTTTGTGGCTAGTTATTGGAATAAATGTCAAAAAACGTTCTGCAACTTCTCCATTTGACGAGACGTATCTCAGCCCTACAGTCAGCTGATCAGTATGAGACATGTCTGGGGTTGAATCAACGCTTATTGGCTTCTTTGATTTCATTAATAATGAAATTCAAAACCTTTTTTCCCAATATTTCAATTAATTCCTCGCAAATCGTTGAAGACAATTATGACTTTCTTCCTTTTCCAACATTACCATGTTTTGCTAAATGCGAACTAAGAAATGGATCGTACTGCGCGAGTAATTCTAAAATTCCCGAATAGTTGCCATTATGTTGAGAACCAAGAATTTCATCATCACCTCGAAATGATAATCCACGAGATGATGAGAATTTGATCACCGATACAACTCTTTGCAAAACTTTATTCCAATATTCTTTTTCTTTGTTGTATGCCATTTCCAAAGAGGAGTCAATTCGGCCGCTAATACGTCGTCTACTAATCAGTATACGAACACATTCTTTGTGTGCTTCATTATCCTCATGTGACTGAAGTATTTGTGACGCATTTTTCCAATCACAGTCCGAAACTGTGATTGGGCTCGATCTTCACCAAAAAGAACACATGGAAAGCAGTACACTTTTCCGGAAGATGGAGAATACAGCAGCCACTCTCGTTTAATTTTGCCACCAGGTGTTTCCGAAAAAACATAGATTGAGAAAAAAAACTAGAGAACTAGGGAAGGCAATTAGGCGTAAACTGACGCCTACTCTGCCTAAAGGTTAATCCGGCACTGCCTGGAAGCATTTATAAAGAATGATTTGAAAAAACGTTGGTACATGTGTATCAATCAATATCTTTGCATTTTATGAGGGTTGCCTCTTATATTTCGGAATAAGAGAAAAAAACAAATATTTCATCGAAAAGCGCTTTACTGTTTTTCAAAATATTCCTCATTAAGATTTATAGAATTTTGCATGCGTTTGAACCCATTGTTGAAGCACTTTCGCCACTTAGATTGAGGTATCACCAATACATGCATTCTGAACGCATCAACTGCTTCTTCCGGTGTTGAAAAACGTTGACCCCTCATTTCATTTTTTACGTACGGAAATAAAAAGAAGTCATTCGGTGCACAGTCAGGACTATATTCCGAATGATTCATCTAATCGATGTTTTGAGTGCTCAAAAATGCAGTTATTCGAGCCGATGTGTGAGAGCTCGCATTGTCGTGGAGAAAGAGGATCTGTCTTTGGCGGTAAGTTTTCCATATTTCTTTGAAGACAACTGGCAAACAAATGGTTTTGTACCCTTAAGGATTGACTGTTCTGCGTTGTTCTAGGGGTACGATTGTAACATCTCCAGTGTTTTCGAAAAAATAGTTGATAGTTGCTTGGAATGCTTCGTATGCTAACAACTGCTGTTTACTTCTGGCTCATACGCGTAAATCCACGATTCCCACCTGTCACGGTGTCAAAGGCGTGCTTCGAAGCACTGCGATCGTATTTTTGTAGTATTTCTTTCAACCAATCGACAGTAGCCTTCATTTGAGCGTTTGAAAAATTGTGTCGGATCCAACACATTTTTTTGACGGTCAAATGTTCATGCAATATTGAATGTATGCTGGTGCCCCTAATGACAAAGGTTATCTCACGATAGGTTACATGATGAACTTGTAATATCGGTTAGCTCAGACCATCAATGGTTTTCGGAACGAAAACCTGATTTTGGACGACCATCACGAAATTCGTTTTGGAGTGAACTACGATCTCGGTTGAATTCATCGTACCATCGATAAACACTGGTCCTTGATGGAACTTCATCGCCAAGAATTGGATTAAGTTCATCGATGCACTGTTGTTGAGTTAAACCACGTCAAAAGTTGAAAAAAATAAAGCACAAAAATGTTCACGGTTGATTTTATCGATAATGAACAATAGTATCTTCTATTTAGCTTATTGTCAAAGTATTCAAATTCATTCTTTTTATATCCTTATCATAAAGGGTGATAAAAATGTAAGCAATAGAAGGTACTGCCTAGTCCGCCCCTGATAAACTAAACAAGCTAATGATATTTCAAGGGCCGTATTTTGAGAGAGTTTTACTACTGTTTATCGTATTGAATTTTCATTGAATCATATCCAGTAGTTTAAAAGTTATTCAAGAAAAATTACCAGTGGCTTTCTTTAGTATCTCCGTAGGGAGGGCTAGTAGGAATAAAATTTATAGAAACTTGTCATTTAAACTTTTAATGTTCTATCTGAAACCGAGAGATCTCCCACATTTTCTGGACACCCTGTATATTGGTAGCAAGAAGAATAAGAGTTGGTGATCATTTCCAAAAGAATAATTCTACTCATTTTAATCTACTTATCTAATACCCACAAATCAACATGCTCAGGTTGCGACAAAATCATGTTTTTCTTTCGTTGTCTTAACACAACTGTTCTTTGTTCCAACTCACTTAGGAACCCCACTCGGTACACCACTTTTCATAATGGATCATAATGACAATCCAATTCAATCTGTCGATGTAATAATTCTCGGTGTTTTGGCAAGAAACTATCATTTTATAACATAACGTTCGTTTTAAACGTGAAATCAGAAGATGCGGTACTTCTCCTTTCATCGGCTTGATACCTAAAAGCCGATTCTTGACACGATAAAGCCTACATCCCATTGAATCTACAGGGGGTAAATTGACGTAGACTCTGGCAATAAATCAGTCCGGGAAATCCCTCACCTTATGTATAACAACGCTAATAAGCGGCTAAATAAGGGTAGCTCGGAATGTTTTTGAGTAGTCTTCAGACCGAACACAAGAAATTACAGAGCAGTCGGTAGCTTGCTAGTTTTGGCACCAGAAGATAAATGATGAATGTCACTTTCTATACGATTCTTTGCGGTTTCACCAAGTATTCCTTCCCATATAAATTATTCTAGGATGCACAAGAGGAGGCACGACCGTAAGTGAATCTATTCTTTTAGCGTTCAGGATGTTAGACCAGTGCTTCAGGTAGATGCCAGTTTTCTACCACCCAAAATATATTTTACACTGAAACTTTCAAATGAATCAATGAAAATCCCTTAAATCAATATGGGACAAATCATTCAACAATTATAAACAGCATAAAATAGTAAAATGAACACATGTTAAATTCACCACGGTATCATCCAGAAAATCAATTACACAATAATAACATTCTGGAATAATATATCACCAACCCATCTTTTAAACAAAAATATACTCTGCAATACCTTAACAGAATCTGGTAGCTCATTATAAAGCAATAACCTGTAATGTACGCTGGATTATTTTCATAAATATAAAGATAACGTTTTGGTATAAAAAATTTTCACAATCTCTCGTACAGTAGTCATGAAAACCTCCATTCTTCTGAAATTGACTAAACCTGGACCTGAAAACACGAGAACCTCCAGAATATACACGGTTTTCTGATTTGTTTCCGACAAACTGAAATGGGTGACAGATCACATCATTTTAAGCAGAAAAGTTTATATAAACATGGGTCCGGAAGTGCTTCTGTATCCAAGATACAGGGTGTTAAAGTTAAAAAATAATTCGTGTTTTCTTTAATATCTTTCGACTGATTCGAAACAATTGCATATAAGTTGGTACTGGAGATTTTTTGGGGTGAGAAATTCAAATTTTTGGTCGATTTTGTTGTATTTTCCAGAGGGCGCCACTGGCAATCAACCTTCAACATCAACCTTTAAACCGTTGCAACTTTTTTGTGCTACCCTGTACGTCATTTTGGATTTGAAAAATCGATTCCCCTGACTTTTCTAATTTAAAAAAGTATACGCATTTAAAGCTTATGATTCATACCAATTTTCTTAGTGCCCTACGGGCTCGTGGGTTAAACTTACTTCTCATGAATAAATATTCATTTAACTCACTTGTTGTATAAATAACTATTATCACTTCATTAAGCGACATGTATTCTTCTTATTCTATTCTTAGCTGATATACTTGGTCTGCCTAATTCTAGGCAGACACTGGGTGTCCGAAAACTAAACGATAAAGTTTTGGGACACCCAGTGTAGCGTCTTTAGTGTAAGAAAACATTCATGTGAGACTCATATCACTTTAAAAATCAAGCGCGCAATAGCGTCGGTGCTTTCTAACATTCCTCGTTCGTCATCATCTAATTAGAAGAGAATAATCGAACGCGGTATCCTTCAATATTTCGATCATGCCTCTACATTAACGAAATATGACCAACTTAACATAAAAATAATAATACCTCATGCCCAAGGCCACATCGAATCATTCACTTTTATTTGACAAGTGGGGGTTAAAGTTGAATGAACAGGTTACGTCACAGTCTCCTGGGATAGAGTTTAGTCGAAGAAAATTACCTTTTTAACTGGGGGCAACGAGGGGCTAGTTGTCCAGGGGCGTCGTAGTGGGCGTCTAAGAATAAGATGGAATGCTCCCAAGGGATTCGTAAGGGCTCTCTAAGAAATTGTGTCTTTGTTTCGGATATATTTTATTTCGTATGTCGTTTTGGGATACTTGACGGAAATGAGGGAATTGTTGTTCCTGGTGTTTATTGGGAATTATACAAGATGTTGCTATATACAGTTTGCGTCAAATTTATGAATCAAATTAATTTTCTCAGAAGAAAATATTTGGCAACAAAATCTTCAAACAAGTCAATTTTTGTTTCACTTTTACCAAATTATTATGAATTTCTGAAGGGTTTTGTACCAAATCCATCAACCCTCTAAATATTTTAAACGGAAAGTGGATCATGTGGTACTTTTTGGCTAGACTTTGAACCATTTTACAGGCGTGTAGAATTTTTCAAGAAAAACATTTTTTGTAAAAATTATCGAGTTAAAAGATGTTTTCAGTATGTTTGTCATGGCTCATTCACTTTCAGAAGATGGCACCTAATGAAATTTTCCACCGAATGAAAGTAAAACATTACATTTACATTTTTTCATGCACAACTCTCAAATTCGAATTAAATTTCCATTTTTTTACCGTCAAAGGGTTCGTAGGGATTGAAAATTGTGCATGAAGAAAACTGTGATGCTTGAATTTCATTCGGTGACAAATATCGTCAGGTACCATCGTCTCAAAATAAAGGGGCCATGAGAAACTGCAATAACTGAGAACCCCTTTGAACTAACCAATTAAATAAAAATCTGCACGCCTGTAAAGAAGAAACAAATACCTTGCCAAAGGAGTACCACATGACACACTTTGCTCTTTAAAAATTTTAGGGGGTTTTCAGGGTACAACAAAAATCCTCCAATAAGGCATACAAATTCGGTTAAAAAGAAATAAAAATTGACCTGTTTTAGGATTTTGTTCGCAAATATTTCTCTCCTGAAGAAATGAATTTGATCAATAATTTTGAAGCACATTGATGTTCTGGCTTTTGAGTTTTAGAACTTTTAGCTAAAAATTTTTGTTGTGTTAGCCATACAACTCGGCAGCGTATGACAAAAGCCTAGGAAAAAAACCCCAGTAAAATACCGAAGTAATATCGTTTATAACTGGGTTCAGTAATTTGAGATTTTCAATTGTTATCAAAACACAAGACAATTTGATTTTAACTATTGCTCACATTTTAAATCTTGGTGGTGAAACCGAAGCTATTATAAAATCACACAAACTACAGTTATTTTACAGGAATTTCAATTAAATTTAAACTGACATTACATTTGACTTAATGCACCAAATAATGATAAAAAGATTAATCACCCTTTGATCGTGTTTCAATATTCAAATTTAGCTATTCCGGCTTCGAAGATTAATTTCAAGAAAAATAGGCTGATTAAGTACTAATTTGTTCTAATGATTTTCTTAGTTTGAGACCATGAAAAGTTTTCAACCTTATCCTGAAGCTATCGGATCTGCATTTCGTATTTTTAATTTGAAGTTGAATTATTTTTAAAAAATTTTTATTATTTATTATTATTATTATTTTTGAATTAAGTTCATCGATGCTCTGATGTTGAGATATTTCACGTAAAATGTTGTATAAAAGATCGCATGAAAATATTCACCATTGGGCGAGATGAATCTTTTAAGTTACTGTAAACACAAATGGCGCTCGTATGTCAAAACCTTCTAATTTCGTATAACCTCAAAAATCAAAAATGTCAAACTCTACGATGGAGCTGTCAGTTGGCAGATTGCAACACTAGGGTTGTCCAATCCCTAAATATAAAAGGCAGCCCTTGTATGCTCTTAAATTAAGAGTGAATCACCAACTGAAATTTCCATAGTGTCGACGGAAAACTCGGAACGAACTGTATTCCAGAAATGGAAACGGATAAGGGACCAGATAAAGATGTTCTCTCGTTTAATCGTACAGGGAAATGAGGTGTGGTGGAGTGTGGAGTCTACAATGAACTTATCTCCTGTGCTCGGAGATATACGAGGCGGATGTAGTAGGGCGACAAAATGTATCATTTGTAATGTTGTTCGGAGGAAGTACAATACTACGAACAACTGTACATTACCACTCTATTGGCAGGATGAATTATATTGCGTGTTTTAGATATGGAATTTCATCATGATTTGAATATTGAATATACCTATTCAGTGCATTATCATCACTCAACACTATTCCTGACATAACAAAAGTTTTTTCAATAGGTAAAAGGAGAATAAGCACTGTATGATGCTGTCTATTGAAGAAGTAGCCTAACCTAGGGAAAGATATCTATTTGAATTTGCCAAATGCTGAAGAATATACACAGGACGTGACACCAACGTTGTAATGACATTATAAATAAATCAAATGGGTACATGGAAGATTCAGTTTGTAGTTAAACAAGTATGTATAAAAAGTTTTCATCTATATAGCAACTATTTATGAACTAATTAATGAATGTAGAAAGAACGATGTCTGACTTCCCAAGGCAAGTGTTTTCATATACCAGGTATATCTGTAAAAGTGAGCGTTAAGATTCGAATGTCTCGATGAGGAATATTTGTTGTGAAAGAGCCTAAATTTTTTGTTTGTTTGCTATGACATCTGTGAAACATATTTACCATACATCAAGTCATTGAACAGACTACGTCATATTTTTTCATAGAGTTAAAAAAGTCGAATTTTGTACCAGAAAGTGATCATTTGCGTAAATCATTAATTTTTTGTTTTCATTTGAAGAAAGGTGCTGAAGAGTCGCATCGAATGCTTGTCGAGGCATATGGTGATCATGCTCTATCAGAAACAACATGCAAGAGATAGTTTTATCGGTTCAGAAATAATGATTTTCATGTGAGAAATGAAGAACGTGGAAGACCACCAAAAAAGTTTGAAGACGCCGAATGGCAAACGATATTGGATGGAGATGACACTTTGAATCAACAGCAATAGGCAAAAATGTTAAATGTTGCACAACCACAAATTTCTGACCGTTTAAAAGCTATGGAAAAGATCCAAAAGTGTGGAAAATGGATGCCACATGAATTGAATGAAAAACAGAACAGAAAACCCAAAAAGCAGTTGTGAAATTTTGCTTCAAAGGCACGAAAAAAAATCGGTTTTGCATCGGATTGTTACTGGCGATGAAAAATGGATTTATTTTAAGAATATTAAACGGAAAAAAGGGTGGTCAAAATGTGTAGAAAACAATGGCCAATACTTTGAATGAAATGTTTTTTACTTCGCCATTAATAATTAATGTATTATTTTCACAAATAAAACACTCATTTCATACCGGTTAGCCTGATATATTCTCTATCCAACAAGATAAAAATGAGGAAATGAATATCATCATAAAAACACAGGAACAATGGCCATCCCAAAAACATATTGGAAAAAGTAGATCAAATAACAATCAGCTTAATAAGAAGATATGCAACAATTCATAAAAAGTGGCATGTATTCCTTATATAAAAGGTTCATCAGAAAAAATGAGCAGAATTGGAAATAGCAACGACATAACAATTGCCTTCATGACACGAGATAAGATAATCCAACAAAACTTAAACCTGATAACAAGAATCAAAGAACGAAAAATTGCATGAGATACAATACGAATGCAAAAGATCGTATATCGGAGAAACAAAACGCTCCTTGAAAGTGAGTATAAAAGAATATCCGGAGCTCTATCAAGTGATACACACTGATAAATGCAAGTTGGTCCAACACTCCGTGGATGAAAATCACCTGAAAAAATGAAATGAAACATCTATCATATCCAAAGGTGATAATCCGACATGAAAAAAAAATAAAAGAGAATATCGCACTCAAACCCATGAGCAATTGAGCCAGATGGTTGGAGGCCAGTTTTTTGAAATAACTTACAAGTCTTCAAACAAGAGAAGAGTGCTAATTTAATCTAGATATCTCAGTCTTTCTATTCGATACTTTTTCTGAACTTGCAGCTTTTTAAAAGCATATTTTTACCCTAAAAATGGCAGAATATGTCTATTGTAACGTTGGTGATAAGAATATTATGAGACGATGGTTATTGCACAAAAAAAATTATACTACTCAATTTGATCATGTTCCAATTCATTATATCAAAAATGGTTTGTCCCATGAATAGTTATTTTCTTGACTTTCTCAAATGTGCCCATATTACTGTTAGACATATTTCCTTTGAATATTCATGTCGAATACCATACGAGATGAAAGTTTAGCAGGTAAATTTTTTTTTGTAGCATTCAAGTTTATTACTCGTCGACAATTTCGGTCACGACATATGAAAATATTTTAGCATAATTTTTCTCATCAAAGAAGGGTCATACACCAAATTCAAAAAATCTAGTCCTCTAGAACTGAAGAACCGTCGGAGGTATCAGGATAAACTTTCATAAGAAAGATACTATGTTTTTTTTACATACCAAATATCTCGTGAGGAAGCGAAGAAGGTGTAACAATAATTGTATTTCGAAGACTCCATAGAATATTGGAATTTTATAAAAAAAATATCCGATATGAATCATCAAAGATTTGATTTAATCTGTCGAAAAATTTTTCATTCAAATTGAGAACCAGCATGTTGTTGCATACACAGAAAAAATACGAATTTGCTGATTGATATCTACCTGCAAAAGTAATATTCGCTGCCGATCAGAGAAAATAAATGTTCTCAGAATGTCTATTTCTCAGATTAGAGACAAAAATAATACTCTCCACAATTGATGTGAAATTCTCATTCCATTGTCGACATAAAATGATGTTACAGCGATGAATACAATGGAATGATGTTTCAACGACATTTCTACATTGTCTATTGTTGAACCGTATGATATACTTAGGTTCACATCACTCACAAAAAGAAATGGAGGTGTAAAACGCTGTTTCATGGTATCATCGAACTTAAGCGGGTTGTCCGGATTAAGAAATCAGATTAGTTTTGATTGTCATAACTGTGTGGCATAATGAAATGTACTAGTAATCATCCTTCCATATGGGGTTATCAGAAAATACTTACGTAATTACATAATTTTGAGATATGATTTTTTGTGTATTTTTGATAATTTCTACCAGCATGTTTCAAAATTCATATTTTTTTGTAGACCATGTAGATTTTTGTGACACAATTGTCGTGATCGTTGTTTAAAAAAAAAAACTCAACTTACTTTGAAAATACTCAAAAAAAAAAAAAAAATCAGAATTGGTACTCGTGTTTTCTGTAGGATTTATTCAAATATTCCCTTTCAATTTAAAATGAAAGGAGTTTCAATAGTTTCTGGGTAAGTTTGAAAACTTTGCATGGTCCTAATCTGTCAAAATCAATAGAAGATAAAAAGTATTTCATCACCCTTTGTTTTTACTGCGACCGGTCCTTTGTCTCACTCCCACGACAAAATCCATCAGCGAATATGTAGACTCAAATTTTGCACCACTTTGTGATCTACAAGGACGCGAATTAGGACCGAAAATTAAGTTGAGGCTCTTGAAATTGCAGTCAGCGACTCCGAATTTTGATAGTAAATTTTTATAACTTGCAAATGTTATTCGTTAGTGTACTTCACCATGATAAAAATGTTCACATTACTGAATAAATTGACGTTGACAATTCGATGATTCCTCGAAGGGTGCGTTCACAAACTAAATTCAAAGTTGTCAAGTCCCCATTGGAAAACCCGATATGTTATCTACCTTTTGTAATTGATACAGTATATGTGATTTCAAATGGAAAATAACTTACGGATAATTCAATTTTGAAGGAAATATTAATTAATTCCCACTCTTTTTCGAAATACTTTGCCGGAGGTCTTATCCGCAACAAGAAATAACGTGATGTTAGTAGGGAGAGCACGTATTTACTTTACGAGATTATAATCAGGAGGTTTTCTTCATAATAATATGTGCTTTATGTACTCAGCGCACTTTTAGAAGTGTCTAATGATCCGATAGACGTCAAGTCCACCTGGCGAATTGTTCTTCGTGATTTAATTCTTTCCGAGATAATGGATTCACTAGAAGGCTCATTTTAAACGTGACTCCGTTTTCATTGGCAAATACAAAATGTGCGAGAAAATTTACTGACCCCACTGACTCCAAGCATGGTTGTTTGTTTATGATGGAATTTCCTGAGATGATTAAGATGAGATTCTCACTGATGATTGAATTTTGATAACAACACGATTCATGAGATGTTGAAAGTTCGCTCCTTCCTCTATACACAAAAAGAATCCATCTCCTTTAGATTATAGAGAGTACTCTTATACGAACAGTAATACTCAAATTAGAAGATCTCTCGTGAAACCATTCGTTTGATTTTGATGAACAAATTGGGCACGTACGGTTGACGAGACATGGGTCTATGAATTAGTGTTGGGTACTTCTTATAAGAGGCGGCTCATTTGTCCCATACACGACGAGGAAATGTAAGTGTGGCTCATTTTTGTACAATGTACTACCTCACTTCAAATGTTCTACTTCGCCTCGATGAGGACTAGAATGAAGCCAAGCGACAAATACAAAGAGGGAGAGAGGATAAGTCCTGGTCCTGGTCACCGGTACAAAAACGTCAAAGACAGAGGTAAATGAGGGCTGAGAAAATGTACTGATTCATAGTATACAGTACCCAGATGCCGCAAATTATGGAATTACGGAGGGTTTTTATGGCGTGGCAGCGTCTTTGTCACTTTGACACCTTTCACTAAATATGATGAGATTTTATAGAAGTTTCTTTGAACTAAAAAACCATTTTATTTTCGATGATTGTATAAAAATATTGATTCTTCAGAGAAGGAATGGAAGGATACTCTCGATTACTACCTGCTATTATTGTACCAGTATCTTATGACATTATTGTGTCAATTTTTCCAATTTAAAAATATTAATTATTATTAGGAATTCTGTTCGTCATAAATAAAAATTGGAAGACATGAAAAGTCGATTCGACGAAAAATTGAACGAGTTGTTATTATTAACAAAGGACAAAATATTCAGTTTTTTATCAACCAAATTTACACAAATGATGATTAAAAAACAAACATGAAATTTTCGGAATCAATAAATGACCCTAATAAATGTTAAAATTGGGAATTGCGTTGAGCCATAAACAAGCAATATATCTTGTCGGCATAATCAAGTCTCACAAAAAGAATTCAGCCCGAAATCACTAGTAATTGGATACATTTTTATAGAAAAAGTTTATTTTGAAACGAACAGAAAAACTGTCTATGATGTAAGAGGAAACTTTAAATATTTTAATTACATGAGAATATATAATCACGGTTAGCTTCGGTTGTTTTGAATAACAAAACCCTCATATTCAGTGAAATCTTCCCCTCACTGGCTCACCATTTTAAAGTTTCAAAATCCAACAATTAATTTGCATTCTAAATGTTGCTTCTTTTATTACTTCAATTCTGTCGACAGTTAACGTTACCTCCTTTTGCATCGACATGGCCAATTATATGTCGCCTGTTCCCGTGTCGGAAAATCATCAACATTATTTATTTACGCGCCAGAACGTAAAACTAAAAATATAGTTTATCAAAAACCATTAGAATAGAGAGAAGCAGTGAAGGGTATAGAGGTTATTAATTGCTTTCTAGAGCGCGCGTGGTGTTGAGCTCAGTGTTTACTTCCAAATGCCAATTTGTTCAATAGCGATTTGTGAAAATATAAGTGAAATTATTGAACCGTATGAAATAAACGCTATTATGAAAATATACATTTTGTTTTTATTTAATAAAATTAGTAAAGTCCATCTCAGGTAAGGCGAGACCAGGGAAATGGGAATTCATTTTTATATGGAGCATATTATAGATTCCAGTTCATAATAAAAGTCAGTCGATAATTTTTCCCCTGCTATTTTTTTCAATGAAATAAGTGCTATATCACAACCTTCCCTAACTATTGATGATGATTTCTCTTTGAATGGGTTCCAAAGCAGACTTCAAACATCAGAAGATATGAAAAATCTTCACTTGGACCGCAAGACCCGATTCGCAGAATTCTCCTTGCAGATTGGCGACAAATTTTGTGTATTGGATTTGAATTTAGAGGGTATATTCCTAAGGACAAGAGTAATTATATTTCAAAACTAGCAAAGGACTATGGTACTGAGATTATACTCCTTCAAGATGCACATACGGATACTAAAAAAAAAATCTTCGAGAAAGAGAAACCATAAAAGGTTATGTATTCATTGATTATCTCCTCAGTAAAATTTACGGTTTAGCTGGTTATGTTAAAAAATCCCTGATTCACAATAACGAGTTAATCCAGAAAGGCGAATTTGAGAGTGTTTTCTTTATCTCTTTCAAATTTTGTATTTTTGTTATTCAGTTCATTTTTCTGCTTTTGTGTTTTTATTACCAGATTCGATGTGGGCAACTTGAAGAAGTCTCTGTTTCCATCAATAGAAGACCACTCTTGAAGAAAGAAGTCCGTAAAATATATTTCAGCTTATTTTTGTACTTTCACACTTAGGCGGGGAGCCACTTTTTACTGGGGGTTTTCCTAGGCTTTTATGTGATACGCCGAATTGTATGACCCCGTCATTAACCCCCGCGGACTTGAAGCTCAATATGGGGTTAGCTAAGGTACATTTCTGAAATTCTTACAAATTTTCAGTGTTGCCAGATGTATGCGAAATTGGCATCATCTTTGTTACTTTAAATGGGACACCCCGTATTTGTATTAATTATTTTTGTGATTCTCCATAAAACACTTTAGTTAATTTAACGTTTAACGGTTTTGACTTAAAAATTAGGGAGCAGGGAATTTTACAAACAAAACTTAAAGAAAACTAGGAGTAGTTATTTTAAATTTGAGATATGGATTTGTTCATTCTTCAAGGCAGTTGTATAGTGTACCACTGTTCTGAAAGAGAATTATAGAAAAAAACTCGCTGAAATTCCTGCCTCACATTTTCTACAATCTACGGTGTTGCCAGTTTGAACAGAATGGAGATTTATTCAAATAGAATCGATAATACCAAAATTAATTTCCATACTCATAAATAAGCCGAAATCGGAACAAACAGATTGGCATGAACTCTGTTCATTTCCGTTGTGTCCTCAACTCACCGCGAGTTTATCCATTTCCTCAAGGGGGGTCTTCTTCTCTCCAACATCCGCTAAAATCGCCCCTCAAGATTGGGAGATGCTATCCCCTGCATAGGAAGAGCGACACCCTCTTATTAGAATTTGCAATTCGAATATTTAAACTTCCGCGGACTTGCTTTTATATTCCAGACTCCTTCCGGTAGAAAGTTCTGGAATAATTCAGATCACAGTTGCCGTCGATGGATAATACTTTTTTGGTATCAGGCGGTGTGTTCCTTATATCGAGAAAAAAAATGGTTGGCAACAACCTTGACTTTCGATTAGTCGTCAAAGAAGGTATAAAATAAAGGCTGATATATGCCTAATAAAACAATTTATCAGAAAACATAATATTTTTTAGCGCTCTTCATTTCATTCACCTGTACTGATAGTTGTATCCAACTTTTGTTAATTCAGCTAGAGATAACTTTTTATCCTCAATTGATGTTCGCTCTTAAAATTTATCGTGTAGTGACACTATTAATAGCTTCTCTATTCTATCCTTATCTTTATAAAACGATACAGATTAAAATAATGAAATAGTTATTTATGTACCTAGTGCGTTATATGGATCCTAACGCCCGGAGGGAAACATTAGGCCCGAGGGCCTTTGGCCCGAGGGATGAATGTTGCCCGATGGGCGTTAGGATCTAATAACGCTCGTGGTGCATACAAGATTTTATTTTTCACGAATATATCATTTATTTACAATAAAATTCGATTGCTCCTATAGATATATTGATTTTTTTTCCATTCAACTTTCAGTAGTAACCATGGCATTTGTTAATATTTTGAAGTTCGTTATTGCTGTCATCATTTTATTAAGTGAATGTCATTACTGTTTTCGTTGTGAAGATTGAAAGAAATAACAGAAATGAATAGCAATTTGCCAAATAATATAATTGAAAATGCAGCCAAAGCTGCAAATAATTTATTACCAGAAAAATCCAGACTCGTCTACGACAAGGATTATGAAACATTCCATCAATGGAAGTTGAAAAATGAAATAATTGCTATAGATGAAACAGTGTGATTGGCGTACTTTCAAGAATTGGTATGCTATTTTATTTTTCATTTTGTTCATGTGTGGGTAATTTTTTTTATATCAGTCTGAAAAATTTTGTCCTGCGTCATTGTGGACGAAATATTCTATTTTGAAATCTGCACTGATTGTCAATGAAAATATAAATATTAGCGTTTTTAAAAATGAAATCTAAAGGATATATTCCGAAGAAATCCAAAGTTTTGACAGCAGAACAAGTTCATACATTCATCAATGAAGCTCCTGATGAAATTCATCTCCTTCATAAAGTGGTTCTAATAATGGGTGTTTTTGGAGGACTAAGGAGAGATGAATTAGTGAAAATGTCTATCAAACATATAGAAGATAAGGGTAGCTGTTTACTTGTTAAAATACCCGAAACTAAAACCGGTATGTCAAGAGGATTTAGCATTGTAGGGGAAGAAAAAATAGGAGCTTTGGGGCTGGTCAGAAAATATATATCCTTGAGACCCAGTGGAGTGAAGAATCCTAGATGTTTCCTCACGTTCCGAAATGGTCGGTGCACCATCCAACCTGTTGGCAAAAATACCATAGGAAGTGTGCCTTCGATGATTGCCAAATACTTAAAATTGGATAATGCAAATTAATATACAGGACATTGTTTGAGACGGACTTCAGCAACTCTTTTAACTGAGGCTGGTGCATCATATGAAACGTTAAAAATACACGGAAGATGGAAGAATGCATCTGTGGCGGAAGGTTACATAGAGCAGAGCATTTTTTCCAAAAACAAAATATCGACGATGATTGTGAATTCGGTAACAGATTCTCATGAATTCTCTAGTGGTTCTCTTGTGAACGAACTTCCAAGTACTTGTGGTCAAGTTTTCGCTCCTCAGGTTTCGAAAACATCCCAAGATTCACGATTGAAGAATTTTTCGGGAAATTCGAAAACTGCACTTTAATTTTAATTAAGAAAGACTTTGTTTTCGTTTGTTGAGTTGTCGTTGTTTCAGTATTAAATTTCTGCGAAATAAATAATTTCTTTCTAGCTTGTTTTGCTTCTCGCACGAGCGGGCGTTATGATCCATAATGCCCGCTAAAATGCCACGGGCATAATGAGTTATAGCAACCCTTTCTAAGGTAAAATAAACATATAATGTACAAGTGAAAAATAAAATATTTTTTATCAATAGTTCATCACTTTTATTCCATAATTACCATTCAGCTTCACCGACAAACAAACAAAACACATAAAATTTGTTGACTAGTTTGAAATTAAACGCTTTGTTTATTCTAGAAAATTGACATTTGAACTTTCTTGCCGTGTTGTCAAATAAATTTTCATCGAAGGTTGTTATGACAACAACAGTTTTTAACTGTAAATTACAGAAAACCATAAACAGGTTAACAGTGGATATCGTTATCGGAGAAAATTTTCAAAATATCTCCAAAGAAATATTTTTTGATTTATGTTAACTCATAATTCAACAAAAATTTGAGCATATATGGAGAAAATTTATATTACATATTCTTCAATTTCATGATCGTAGCGTTCTCTGACTAGAAGATATAGTAGTTTTTGAATTTACTTTATGGAGTCATAGTTGGTATAATAAACAAAAAAAAGAGTGAATATTTTTTCTTGTAGTTTTACAATTTATTTGACGTTTTAATACTGGCAGATCGTCGGTTTTTTGCAATTTGGACTTGAATTTATAATTTTGTTCAAAGGACAAATGCTTGTTCGGATTTCTAGCTCATTTCGGTAGAGTAGTGCTTTTCTACAAGGTGTCCAGAAACGGTATTGTGTATATGTAAGTTGAATACCACAAAAAATATTTGTTAGCAACAAAAAAGTTTATTGTTTATTATTGATATATTAATTGGATAATTATTTTCAAAAGATGATGTTATCCAAATGATGACCGTTGCGTTGCTGGCACTCTTTTGAACGGAAATGAAGTTTGGTGATAACACGTTGACACATAGCTATTGCAGCCATTTCTGACCTGATGTTTTGCTTCAACTGGGTTAGATTCGTCGGATTATTTTGATAAACCTTACTGCAAAATAGTCAAGCGGGCTGAAGTCGCGGTTTCTGGAAGGCCAGTTGATGTTACCTTACATCAATACACCAAGCGAATTCTCAACTTGATGTCAGAATTTGGCTTTGAGGCCCTGTTTCAGGAACCGTCTAGGGTAACCATCGATTTATCAACTTGTATAGACAATATTTTTCATCGCACCTGTGAAGCGTTCGAGATTGTGAGGGGTACGATCCAGCCCCATATTTCTGACCATCGTGTCCAAAAAATTGAGTTCAGCAATTCAGCAACGATACCGGAAGGTTGACAGCAACAGGTGCAGATAAAGGAAAAACAACATCCTGGATGCAGATACTTAAGAGAGTGCCTCAGGGGTCCCTACTAGGTCCATTATTTTTCATTGTGTACATTAATGACCTCCCTAACATCATATCGTGTATGTGTGTTTACAACTATGAGGCCGACACATCCTTCAAAAAACTCAGTTAGAACGAACACGGAGAGGTCCCTCAAAGAACCTGAATCATGGTTCTACTCAAACGGTCTACGTTTAAACGTAGAAAAAACAAAAATTCTGAGGATCATGACAACGACTGCACCAACTGATATCAAAAGTGCGAAGTTTCTCGGCGTGCAGCTTCAGGAGAATTTTAAATCCGATACTCACATAGAAAATCTCACTAAGTCGTCAGTAATATTCATCTTGAACAGATTGAAATATTTAACATCTGAACCTGTACTCTTGGACACCTACTATGCTCTTTTCCACAACGCCATGTCATATGGCATTCTTATTTGGGGTGATGCACCCGAATCCACAACTGTTTTTTTTTTTTTTTACAGAAAAGAGCAATAAGAACTCGTGCAGGAATAAGCAGCACCGCCTCCTGCAGAGTCTACTTTAGAAAGTTCAACATTCTGACTTTCCACTCCCAGTTCATTTATGCTTCAAGTTGATGCTGAAATATTGTTGAGGAGGCTGCAACAAAACGGCTCGCAAAATTTCGCAGAAATCATCACGCTAGAAAATTTTTAAAAATTCCCAAAAAAAATTTTTTAATCCTCACTATCTCATAAGATATCTTTCGGATTTCAATGAAAATTCGTAAATATATTGAGGTGATCGATATCTTATTCATCCTCAAATTTCATTGTCGTAGCTCTTTCCATCTAAAGATATGATCATTTTTTTTCATTTACTCAAGAGAAAAGAGAAATGACATACGTCCCGATGATTTTCTTTGAACGATGGCCATCACAGATCGATATTCGATTGACAAATGCAGGGCTCATTAATCAGTGCCAGTTGGCGTAATGTTAATCAAAATTTTTTTTCATAACGGAAATCATAGAGATAGAATTCAATCTCGGTGGCTGAAATAATATACGTTGTCAAAATTCAGAAAAGCACGTAGGTTTTTAGGAAAAGGAATTATAGCTTCGAACAAAACTGGGGAAAATGATGAGTAGTTATTTTTAATTTGAGATATAGGTTTGTTCATTCATTATATTTGCATCACATTGCCCCATAGTACGGGAAAATACTATTGCTCACGTGATCAGAGTGCTTATAGATTTGTTGTGGTTTGAATATTTACTCGGAAGTAGCTCAACAAGAGCGCCAAAGCAATCTGACCTCACGTCAGTGCTTTCTAATTTTTAATCAACCTAATGAAGGAATTTAATACTCAGAAACGTTGCCATTGAACTATTTATATAAAAACTGTTACTTGCGATTTCTCACCGTCTTCGGAAAAATAATTTGAAGTAAAATCTTGAATTGCATTCCTGGAATTAAATGAATCATCTATAATGTGAGTCATTTGATGATAACAATCTCGGGCACCCTATCGATCCCACAGAACTTAGCTTAGTCGACATCGACATTTGTAGACCGCTGTAATTAACATCCTCATACCTCCTCTTATACATAAAAATTATTATATCGGTACTGATAATTGAATTTCGAATATTTTCTCGAGCTTCCTAGCATACTTCCAAACGTAACGTGACCAAACATCCTGTATAGACCGTTACGTTGGCAATAGCTCAACATCAAACTCGCGTTAACTCCAGCTTCTCCTCGCAACCACACAACGACATCTGCGGTATGTTCGCAGGCCGTTCCAAGATCGCGATATCTTCCTGCGATGCGCTTTTCCACTAGATATATGGAACACAATAAAACGTTCCACCTGAAGACATTATGCAAAATCAATTCCTCTTTTTTGCTGGCAATAGGGGTGCCACCCACCTCTTCGTCTCTGTGCCGTGGTATCTGTGGGAGTTGGGGTGGCGAGGATTAAGACAATCCCTGCTCCGTTTCGGGGGTAGATACGCTTCTGTACTATCGATTCTAGGATATGAAAATATTGAATTTTTTCTATGAAAACATCGATGACTTTTTCATAGGAGCTACTTTCAAATTCAACGAGTGATACTCGAAAAGTGCGAATGAATTGTTAACGTCTAGAAAAATACTAATACATCGAATAATATCTCATTAAAAGTATTTTTTTTTTCATTTCATAATCAAGGTAACTTATTTCGATGCAGAAAAATAAATTAAAAATACGAAAACCATACCTTAACTTTCTCTAGTAGTACTTGAAATAATTGTGTCTTGCCAGTATAAATTATGACACGTAAAAACATTTTATACAGAATGCACATGTATAAAATAATGATTAGCATTGAATAAGTTCATTTCATTACCCTAATTAGACATTGAAGACAAATGCATTTTGTAATTTAATTAAGAATCAAGTAAAAAATAAAATATACCAATTCCAAATATGACTGGACTATTCGTTCGTTTGAACAGGAGGGTGTGAAATGTTTTGCATATTTATACTTTCTAAATCAGTTCCACTTTTTTTAACAATTTCTCAAAAATATTTATCTAAAAGGTGGATTAGTGTACAAATATCCTTCGAAAAAATGAAGGCACAAAAAATACGTGTGGATCTAATCAAGAAACAAGAAAAAGCATCCCGCCGAGTACTGAGCCCTGCGGGACGCCACTCGCTACAACCCTACTAGACCGAAAATTCTTGATCGCTCAAAAATGCCTGGATCCATCAAAATAGCTCACCCCTAGTCTCGTATACAAGGTTCACCAATGAAATGGTCAAATAATTATATTTTTTCAATCTTCGCCCACGTGATTCATGTGATCTGATATTCCTTTCCTTCCCGTGTGTGTTCATTCTTTAAAGTATTGTCTATATTCACCTGAACGTGAGAGAATACATGAAATGTTCTGACTTTCATGAGTATGGAACGCGACACAATAACACTATTGCCTTCCCTAGATATCATACAGCTGAATATGAGTCCTCAGCAAGTTATTTAGGTATTAAATTATATGTATAACCGGTTGCCCAGTAGATTGGAATCGATGCGTGGAAGGTCCTTCAAGAGAGAGGTTAAATTTTGATTACTTCTTCTTCTTCTTCTTCCTTCTCGTGTCTAGGCTATGAGCCTGTTTACTCTTCGAATATTTCTCCTCTTATAGGCCGTCACTCCATCTTCTTATATCTTCCTATGCTTTTTCTACCGTTTGGTGATTTATCTCTAGCTACTCTCACTACCCTATCATCTCCCATTCTCTCTATATGTTTGTTCCATTCTGCTTTCCTGTCCTTTATCCATTGATTCACATTCTCTATTCCACATGTTCTCCTGATGTCTTCGCTCCTTTGCCTATCCCTCAACGTATTGTTAGTTATTTTTCTTAACACTTTCATTTCTGAGGTTTCCTTTTTGTTTCACTGGTTTGTGGTCTCGTTTCAGCTGTATATGTCATTATGGGTCTTACTACGCTTTTATATATTCTGGTCTTCGTCTCTACCGTTAAAATTTTATTCTTCCAGATAGTGGTACTTAGGCATCCCGCCACTCTATTTGCTTTAGTTACTTGTTGTTTTGTTTCTTCTTTCACTTTACTATCGCTTGACATTTTGATACCTAGGTAATCTACTTCCATGACTTGTTCTACTGTTCTATCTTCCACCACCAACTTGCATCTTATGGGCTCTCTCGATATCACCATTGTTTTTGTCTTCTCTATTGATATTATCATGTTATACTGTGTGGCTGTTAAATAGAACTGATGTACCATTCTCTGTAAATCGTCTTCACTTTCGGATACTATTATTGCGTCATCTGCAAGCAAATAATCTTTATCTCCCTGTTTCCCATCTTGTACCCCTTTTTTGTTTTTACCTTCTTTATTATTTCATCCATGATTATATTAAAAAGTAAGGGGCTTAACGAGTCACCCTGTCGAATACCTGTTTCGTAATTTATTGGTTCCGTTTTACCATCCTTCAATCTAGCAATTATCTTGTTTTCCTTATTTATGATTTCGATTGTTTTTATAATATCTAGGGGTACTTGTCTATTATGGAGTAGGTGAATAACATCTTCAATTTGGACCCTGTCGAATGCTTTTTAAGATCTATCAAGCATATAAAAGCAGGTCTATTATACTCCATGGATTTTTCCTTGATCTGCCTTATGATGAACACTGCATCTGTACATGATCGCCCTGCTCTGAAGCCTTGTTGTTCTTCTTGTAATTGTATTCTCTTATTTACCTTGTTTGTTATTATCCTTGTCATTAGCTTTAGTGTTGTATTCAACAAATTGATTCCTCTGTAATTGTCCGGATCTGTTCGTTCACCTTTCTTAAACATTGGTATCATTATTCCTGTTCTCCACTCCTCAGGGATTCTGTGTGACTTTAGAGCTTTCTGTAGTAGTATCCTTAGCTCATTGCTCAACTCTTTGCCACCATATTTGAGCAATTCATAGGTTATTTGGTCCTCTCCTGGCGACTTCCCATTTCTAATTTTTTCAATTGCCTCTTCCACGTCCTCCTCTGTTATCAGTGTTTCCTCGGTACTTGTTATGTCCGGTGTCTCCAGTAGTGGTACTTCTCTGATCTCCTTCTTGTACAGGTTTGTGAGGTATGGTACCCATATTTCCTTTGTGGTGTGCGTATCTTCCAAAAGATCTTTCATTTCTGTTCTTTGCTGTCTGATAAACCTCCACACTTGTTTCTGTCGTCCAGAAAAATCTGACTCCAATCTCTTCGAATACCCTTCCCAATATTCTTTTTTAATTCCTCTCACTAACTCATGGGCCTCTGACCTTACTGCCTTGTACTCTTCATATGCTTCATTTGTCCTTGTTGTTCTATATTTAAGATAAGCCAGCGTCTTTTCTCTGCACTTTTGTTTTATTTCCTTCTTAAACCAAGCGGTCTTCGTTGTCCATTTTTTGTTCTTATCCACGCTTCTTGTACCTAATGCTTCATGCGCCGCCTCCACTATGTTCTTTTTCAACCTTTCCCAGCTGGTCTCTACGTTATCTTCTTCTTTAATAGGATTTCTATTGATTTTTTGGGCCACCCTTTTCCTATACAAATCTTTAGTCATGTCATCGTGTATACTTTCTATTTTTAGTTTTGTCTCTTATCTTACACATTACCAGATAATGATCACTTCCCACATTAGCTGATGTGAGGCTTCTCACATCTAGTACTTTTCCTGGGTGTATTTCTCTGTTTGACAGGACATAATCTGTCATTGACCTTTTTCCTCTTGTGTTCTCGAACGTTTATTTATATTGATCTTTATGGCTGAAAAAGGTATTATTTATTCTCATTTCATTGATCGAGCAAAACTCCAGCATTAGATCTCCGTTCTCATTCTTTACGTCTTCATTAAACCTCTGCTTGATTCCTGGCACCACAGATCTTCCCACACGTGCATTGAAGTCGCCCAGAATGATTATACTCTCCTTGTTTGGTATACTGTCAATAACTTCTTGAAGTTTCTCGTAGAAATTTTCTCTTACGTCCGCAGGTTTACAGTTTTCCATTGCATATATTCCTATTATGTTCGTTCCTCTATTGCTTGTTCTTATCTTTATCGATATTATTCTTTCGGTAACATACTTCCATTCCTCCACCTGTGACCTGTAATCCTTCATTACCATAAGTGCTACTCCCTCTTTGGCTCTTTGTTCCTTCGGTACCCCACTGTAGAATAACATATAATCCCCCGCATCATTTGACCTTTTCCTTTCTTTTTTGTCTCTTGTAAAGCACATATATCTATCTATCTATCTAATCTATTTTGATTACATAAGATATGTTATTATAGTATTGAGGAGTATCTTAAAGACTCCATTGATTGACTTTAATGTTTTATTCTTGTGGTTCATTGCTAATGTACGATATTTTGTATGACTTGTCCCATACATTTTTACAATGTCCAAAAGGATCAATAAAGTTTATTATTATAGTTACGGTCATGAATATCTTGTCAAAAATCAGCATCAAAAAGAAATAAGCGAATTATACTACACTCAACTCAAAAGAAAGAGAAAAAAACAATGAATTACCAAATCACACAGAAGAAACAATATACAAGCAATCGATCACAGCGAACAGAAGTCGACAAATGATATTGTTGCCCCAGACGAGGAGAAGAATTATGTATCGATAAATCTCTCAGATTGAGCTAACCGATAGGTATTACTGTCAATATTTGCGCCTCATAAATTCGACTAGTGTGTACGGCAGCGGGAGAACACAGCCCTAACCTGAGGATAGTCGATGTTCCTTTGCGACCCATTTTGATTTACGACCCGAGAAAAGGTCGGATTTATGCCTGTGATAATTCACATTTTTATGCACCTGCTGCTGGTTAATGATGGGAATGTCATATTTTAGATGATGTTGAAGAAAAAGATGGAAAAAATTTGAAACTAAGGTCCGGTTACTTTGGATTAATAAAATTACATAAGACTAGACAAAGAAACAAGGTGTCCAGAAAGATTACAGAGTATTTGTTTTTCCGCCATATTCGGAACAGGGGGGTGTCTAAAAGGAGCGAAGAAGGGTTCGTGGCGTCCGCCATTTTGTGGAGTTTTAGTCACGATGAAACAGTACTCGTCGAAGCATCGCGCATTTTGCGTACGAACGTATTATCGCAATGGTGATTCATTAGTGACTGTTCATCGTCTCTATCGTGGAGAATATCGTACACGCCATGCGCCAAGTGACGATAGCATTAGGAATTGGATCAGGATGTTCGAGAATACAGGTGCGACAGTTGAAATTCAAGACTCTGGTCGTCCTCGTTCACTTAGCTATGAAGAAACAATTGAAGAAGTTGAGTTGTCGTTTCGTCAAAATACGTCTTTATGCCTTCGAAAGTGAAGCCAAGCATTGAAAATCAAAAATCGTATCTACATTGGATTCAAAGGAAAAACTTACATCTAAAAACCTATAAAATTCAATTGGTTCAAGAATGCGGACTATTCTAATTGACTGAATTTTGCGAATGAAATGCTGCAGCGATTTAACAACTTTTACAACATACTGTTGAGTGACGAAGCAAATTTTCACCTAAATGGTCATGTTAATAAGAGAATTGTCAGTACTGGGTAGTGGAGAATCCGAGACGAAAGCGCAACCCCTGCATAACCCAAAGGTCGTGGTTTGGGCCGCTATGTCTGCTAAAGGCATAATTGGTCCTTATTTTCATGAAGATCAACGAGACCAAGCAATTAATGTGAATAGTGACCGTTATAGCGATATGTTGCGAAATTTTTAGTTCCTAGAGTTGCAGGAGTTTGCAGTTTTAAACTAAAGAACGTGGTTGCAGTGAGATGGGGCCACTTGCCATACCTCAAATGATCCAATGGAATTATTCCCTAACAAAGTCATTTCGCGAAGGGGTAACATCAACTGGCATCCCAGAAGCCCTTACCTTAACCCGCTTGACTTTTTTGCATGAGGATACCTTGAAAGTAAGGTGTAGTAAAATAATTCGACGAATTTAACCCATTTGAAGCAAAACATCAGGTCAGAAATGGCAGCAATAGCTTTGTGTCAACGTGTTATCGCCAATATTCGTTTATAAGAGTGCCAGCAACGCAACGGTCATAAATGAGGGCTTAGGGGATGTATTGATTCATAGTAGACAGTACCTCTTTCCGAATATGATGGAATTTTATAGGAGTTTCTTTGAACTCAACAGAACAACGATGATTGTATGAATATATTGCTTCTTCAGAGAAGGAATAAAACGCTAAGCTCTCGATTACTACCTGCTATTTTTGTACCAGTATCTCATGACATTATAGTGTTAATTTTTCCGATTTAAAGATATTAATTATTACTAGGAATTTTGTCAGTTATTTTAAAGAAAAATTAGAAGACATGAAAAGTCGATCCGACGAAAAAATTGAACGAGATGATATTATTATCCAAGGGCGAAATATTCAGTTTTCTATCAACCAAATTGACACAAATGATAAAATACAAAGATGAAATATTCGGATTAGTAATACTCAATAAATGACCCTAATAAATGTTAAAATTCCTAATTGCGAAGTGCCATAAATAAGCAATATATCTTTTCGGCATAATGAAGTCTCACAAAAGAATTCAGCCCGAAATCGCCAGTATTTGGATACATTTCTATAAAAACAGTTTGTTCTTAAACCAACAGGAAAACTGTGTATGATGTGAGAAGAAGCTTAAAATTTTTCAATTACATGAGAATATATATTCACGGTTAGCTTCGATTATTTTGAATAACAATACCTTCAGATTCAGTAAAATCTTCCCCTCGCTCACTCACCGTCCTAAAGTTACAAAATCCAACAATTAATTAATTTGCATTCTAAATTTTGCCTTTTTTATTACTGCAATTCTGTCGACAGTTAACGTTACCCTCCTTTTGCATCGAAATACTTGATGTGAGACAGACCTTCAACGTGTCTAGTTCTTACCTACCTCTCCCTCGCTACGCTACACCGCCTCAACATCCCGTCGTCTATACTACTACAAATTTTGTCCTGACATCGTATCGCGTCATGAACGCCCAGGCCTCCTCGCCTAATTTGAAGTGGTACAATGTACCGCTTCAGTACAGCCTTTTACAAACTCAATTTTAAGACGTACACTACCCAACACTAGTAAAAATTTCATCATCTGAAAGGAATGAACTAGAGTTTTCCTATATTCGCAATAGGTTGATTGTCCGAATCTAACTGATATATAAGGAAATACATCGAATTCTTGAGCACTTGGGAGCATCTGAAATTGGGTTTTTTCAATAAATCCCATAATATCGATCCGATCAAGTTTCAATGAGGATTGCAAAATTTAATGGAAATCTTCTAGATGTTATGTTGTAAAAAAATTTCCAAAACTCTATTTTGTTGGGATTTGGACATAGAAAAAAATGTCAGACTGAACAATTGATGTATATGAAAGAGATCGCAAGTTTGTTATATTCACTTATTTGATTATATCATTTTTTTAAAGAAATGGTAAGAAATTGAAAATGCATGAATACAATAGGGAGATGGGTATTTACAGTTTCATATTCACTTTTTTGATTTGAAATGTATCGATATTCACAATAGTGGTATTCATTGAATATGAATTCCTTCTATCATGAAAACTAAATAGGTCTTTCAATAAAAATTGAAAGTCACTAAACAATGTTCGCATAATCTTTGTACTCATAACTGTATATCAGCTTCGTGAATTTTTTCTTGCGTTTCTCAATATTGATAAGTTGATATTCTTTTCGTTATTCGGTGATGATTTAATAATATTCAATTATTCAATGATTTAAAAATATCGGGAGTTGAAGTTCCTTCAATTCATAACACAAAAATAATTGACATCCAAACAACTGATTGTTTCAATTTTTTGCCTCCAACCAAGCTCGTAGAGTACCATCTGGTACCTTTCGTCATTCTAATTCAACGGTAGTAACACCTCTATTTTCTGGTAATAATTTACGACCCCATATTTCACTAATAACAATAACGTAGTCCAAATATTGGATCGGGAACTCGAAGCCATAAATAATATTTTTCAAGCACGCTGTCAAAAATGATTTACTAGGTCCGAACGAATTATCTGTTGTCGGTTTTTCTTATTATTGGTACCTAAGTACCTAAGTGTGTTTAGGATGTTCTCTGGTAAGATGTTCTTGAATTGAAGAGTTTTGAATTTGTGTTTGAAAGGTGTTAAATTCAATCGCATCAATTATTTAAATGCAATTAATATTAACAACTTTCTTTTTCATTCATAAAATTTCGGGCTAATCCTAAATAGAATTAATTATAATCTTCTCATCCTCGGCCGCAGCTGTCACTTTGAATATGTAAACTTTGTATTTTCAAGTTCCATACATGGGCAAAATTTAGAAATATCTAAACGAGCTCATCGCCTTATATGAGTCTGGAATTGCATATTTTATATTAAGTTTTCCACTAGCTGACGCGAGTGACATCATCCTGTTTAAATATTGACTATTTGATCCTTAATGGTATAATCAATATATTTTTTTAATGCTTTATGATATTCAAAATTTTTAGTACTCTTTCTTGCGCAAATATAAAGGGTGATTCATTTGGAGGTTTTCAGCTTTGTGAAAATGGGGATTTAGTTCAGTTCTGTCTGACTCAGCCCATAACAGCTGCTACATAAATTATTCAGCTTGAATTGAGACTCAATATTCGTTGTTGGATAATAATCGACCAAATAGACAACAGCCAGCTACTAGTGAAGAGAATATAGCGGCCAGTGGGGGAGAGTGTACGTGATAACACTGAAGTGTCGATTCGTCGCCATTCTCAACAGCTTGGCCTTTCGTATTCAACGACTTGGCGGATTTTAAGTAAGGATCTTTCTTTGAATGCTAATAAAATTCAATTAGTTCAAGAACTGAAGCCGACCGACCTACTAAAAGCTTAAGTCGTTGGGCTCTTGACTAGCTTGCAGAAGATCCACTCTTTTAGTGAAAAGTTTTGCTCACTGATGAGGCCCATTTTTGGCTTCATAGGTTCGTGAACGAACAAAATGCCCGAATCTAGGGTGATGAACAACCCTAGGAGAGTCAAGAATTGCCGTTAAATCCTGAAAAAAACCACTGTTTGGTGTGGCTAATGGGCCGGTGGATTAATAGGTCCATATTCATTAAAAACAGAGGAGTGCCGGAATGCTATTGAGAATAGTGATCGTTATATCCTGTATAGTATTACAAATGTTTTAAAAACTGTGTTGAAATTTGAAAAAACCTGTGTTCAAAATATTTATAACACTGTATCAAGTAAAGAACACTTTAATAGTAACATATTCAGGCCATATTTTTATCTCCAACTCACTAATATAACGTACAGTAGCTCCGTGTCATAAATCAAAAATGACTCGTATTGCCTTGATTAACATGAATTGTTTGCCAAAGTGAGTTAATTCCGTATGTTTATTTGAATGGCCGAGGGAAGTGCGATTCAGTGTATACGGCTTTATGAAAGCGGCCTCTCTCGGCCTCGGCCGGATTGAACAGGGCCGTATCCCGTTTAGTTTTGATTTTAATTTCTGCATCGTTGACTACAAGAAAGTGCAATTAGTTGTTTATAACCGCATATCAGTGGCTACTAACAATCTCTGAAGGATATGTTCACTATTTTCTCGTTTGTATCCATAAGTAGGTACTCTCTCCTTTTTATTGTTTATAGAGCTCTGAGAAAAGAAAATCAAAATGTGTTACTTGAGTTATGAAGACTGTGCTTTACGCATGTACCACAAATTTCAATTTTTTACTGGGAACTCCCCACATTCCTAAATCTACAATAATTTTCGAATTTGCTGCTGGGATGAAACCTTTCAACCTTCTCCTCATAGACTGCCTAAAACTTCCGGAAACGCGAAGATATTCTCTCATTGTTACATCCGTTGAAAAGATTTACAAACTTCCGTGTATGAATTGTGAACAAATTCACATTGTAGAAACCAATAGAGTCCTCAGTAATAAACTAACATATCATGAAAATGACTCTAGAAGAAAATACTATCCTCGGCATTATCAATCCATGATGACAACACAGGACCACAGTATAGGGACCAAGCAGTAGTCCACTCCGTGGATTTTGAACTGAAATCTCTTACACCAAAGGGAACTCGCGCATTCCTCCCTGCGCATCTAATCCTGAAAACTTAAATATTTTGATTTAAGCTGGTAATAAGTTTTCACAGTGATATTTAGAGTGTATGGACCATTGTTTAGCCTATATTCATATGAAAATTATGACTCCGCTCATAATGTAACCGTAAATGTAATCACATTTCCTCATTAACAGAACGCATTCAATAAAAGATATATTGTTTTATTGTGGTTTTAATATCACTTTGAAAGAAACAGTAATTAGTGATGAAATTTACTCAATAGTTTACTCAGGAACAGCCTCTGAAACTTTTTGAAATGTGTTAAACATCATAAGTACCTTAGGTTTGTAAGTGAAATGACTCTTTTTCTTCTTTTTCTAAACGAAGATTGAGTTGAAGAGTTTTTCTTTCCTGGGGGGGAGTGTTTAATTACATCCAGTACACTCAACCCCGTAAATACTCTCCTGCGCTAACTATGCTGAGTATTCTCTAGAAAGGGTTTCCTCATTATGGTGGGAAAAAAATTAAAAAAATATTGAATTATTGTTATGAATATACATAATATTGTTATTTCTATTTATAAAATTGAAAATCATATAGATACACACTCAAATATTTATATAAAAAAATTTCACTGAGGCGTAAACCTCCTGAAATTCCATTGGTTTCTGATATCTTAAATAATCGTAAAGAAATGACGACTATAAATGTAGTTATGTGCCGAGACTCCTTGCAAATTTCGATCTGATGAAACGCTTGTTTTATATCTAACCTTGAGAAGATTTTGGCTTTCCTGAAGTTTGGTATTATTTGGTCTATGGTTGGCAGAGGGTGGTTTTCTCGAAGTATTGCTGTATTCGCTTTCCTCATGTCTATATATAGTCTTATTTCCGCATTCGGTTTCAGCACTGGGACCATTGGTGAGATCCATTTCGAAGGTTCGTCCACGTGCTCGATTATATCGGAGTCGATGAGTTCTTGTATTTTTCATTAACTTTTTGTTCTAATGGAATTGGAATACGTTGCCAATTTGTACTGTTCACGAATAACTAATTAAGGATGTCACAAAGGCATTAAAACAAACACTTTATTCTACGTATCATTCGCCTGCTCGAGAGCTATCTCCGAACTGACTCGTGATAAGGTATTTATTTATCATAGTATGCTGTAACAGATATAAGTCCGACATTACACTCCTGAAATTCCATTGGTTCCTGATATCTCAAATAATCGTAAAAGAATTGGCGACAGTAAGCGTAAACCTCCTGAAATTCAATTGGCCCCTGATATCTCAACTAATCGTAAAGAATTGACGAGAGTAAGCGTAAACCTTCTGAAATTGCATTGGTCCCTGATATCTCAACTAATCGTAAAGAAATGACGACAGTAAGCGTAAACTTCCTGAAATTCCATTGGTCCCTGATATTTCAACTAATCGTAAAGAAATGACGACAGTAGGCGTGAACCTACTGAAATTCCATTGGTTCCTGATATCTCAACTAATTGAATGAAGCACTACCCAAATAACGGAGCCTTTAATAAACAAAATTTTCTACAATAAAATATGTATCACTCACCTGTTGGTGTCTAATGATATTGAGAAAAAAAAGTTTGGGATTATTGAAACTATTGATTTTGCAGTTGTATACGTTACAATTGTTAATCATTTTGCAATTAATTTGAAAATAACACAAAACTGAAACAGAGTGCAAACGTGTCGCACATCTCTGAACCAACTCAAGTCGCTCCTGATCTCTCACGAGCGAAGGCGTCCAAACCGGACCAGCAAACTCCATAAGAGGGCGCACGTAAGTGGTGTAAAGTATTCTGGCCATCTCAACTGTACATTGTGGAAATGACCTCCGCATCAAAGAGATCAATCGTCGAGCTTTTTCCACGACACTATCTATATGCGCTGATCACGATAAATCAGACGTCATAATAACGCCCAGGTCACTATGTTGAGCTACCGGCCGGAGCAGTACACCGCCGACATTATAAGATCGCCGAGGGTTATTTCTACCAAGGTGAAGCACAGTGCACTTTCCGACATTTAAAGGAAGCAACCGTTCGTCACACCATGCGGATATCCTGTTCAGATCACTCTGAAACGTATATGTTAACGCATCAGAAAACAATTTAAAGTCATCCGCGTATGCAGGGCACCTAGATGAAATCATCCGCCCAAGATCGGCAACAAAAACGAGATAAAGCACCGGACCGAGCGCCGAACCCTGCGGAACACCACTTGCCACGGGCCTACAAGATGAAAGGGACCCGGCAACCTTCACTGAAAACTCTCGATCGCCCAAAAATGACTCGATCCAACGAAGTAGCCCACCCCTGCTTGCTTAACAACCTCCTTAAAGGAACACGATCAAAAGCCTTTGAAAAATCCAGGTATACAACATCTAAGGGAACCAGAATCCAGCGATAAAGTCCACGAATTAAAGCACTGAAGCAAGCACGTGATGACCAACCGACCCGGAACGAAACCATGCTGAATGATCCCATTGGATATCAAGAAAGGTACACTCAATAAACTGATGGGTCGATAACTACTAGGATCACAAGGATTTTTTCCTCGTTTCAAAATACCTATTATTTTAGCCTTACGGAATTCGGAAGGAATGTTTCCTGAATTCAGAATATTGTTATAGAAAGACAATAACCAAGACAGGGCCTTTTTTCCTAAATGTTTGATGAATTCCGGATAAATTCCGTCAAAACCTGCTGCTTTTCGAGGTTTGATAGATTTGATTGCAGCCCCCAGTACATCTATATTGAATGAATGTGACACATGTTCTAAAGTAGGAGCTGATCTCCTGAATATGTGTAATTTTTTCTTCATATCCCTCATTTTAGATTGGGATATATTGATTGATTCAGATACATCAACTAGGCAGTGAGCGATTAAACTTGGACCAATTTGTGTTATTTACATTAACTTACCAGATTCATCTCACGGAAAAATGGAATTATATCGTGAATTAACTCAACAAGAATAAATCAATGAACTTGATTCCATTTTTGACAATGAAACTCCATCAAGGACCAGTGTTTATCGATGGTGCGATGAATTCAATCGAGTCGTAGTTCACTCCAAAACGAATTTCGTGAAGTTCATCCAAAATCAGTTGTTGTTTCGAAAACCATTGATGCTGTCCGCCAATCGGCTCAAACAAGTGCATTCTTGAGCACTCAAAACATCGATTGATGGGTCATCCGCCGTATAGTTCTAGGTTGGCACCGAATGACTTCTTCTTATTCCCGTACGTAAAAAAAGAAAATGAGAGGTCAACGTTTTTCGCCACCTGAAGGAGCGGTTGATGTGTTCAGAATGCATATTTTGGAGATACCTGAATCAGAGTGGCAAATGTGCTTCGACAATTGGTTCAAACGCATTCAAAAGTGCATAGATCTTAATAGGGAATGTTTTGAAAAACAATATTGTGATTTTCGATGATTAATATTTGTTTTGTTTCTCTAATCCCGAAATGTAAAAGGCAACCCTTGTATTTAAAAGTGCAAGTAAGAAATAAAGCTTTCTATTCTCATAAAACTGTTTAAAATTCAGAATTGGTATTGCTCACTAACCTGATGAGTTTAATAAAATAATATATAGTGTAAACAAAATGATCTTTATTAACGGAATAAAATTGTCTCTTCGTCATGTCATACAGAAATACGGACTTGCTTACCCAACTAGGCCGTATGATGAATGAGCATTCCGATAGATTTAATAAATTCCGTGAAATTTGTCCCAAATGGCACATGGGACATACGCCGGACACAAAGTGGATGCCATCAATCTGGACAGTTCACCGAAGGCGCCTGGCATCAACGCGTAAACGGGGACGAAAGATGGGAAGAAGGCCTTATATTAGTTTTCTTATATTGTATATCATGCCGTTTCCGAGATTTGATAAATTTGAATAATATGCAGTGTAATACGGTGGTCCCTCCGCTATTGCATGCATTCATTCATGTTTTTAGGTTATATAGGGGCGTATGAGAGAGGATTGTTCGAGATTATGGGTGTATCGTTGGTGTTTTCTTCACGTGGTTTGTTGAATTTATTTCATGAAAAAACTTCCGGTCAAATAATTTATTCTCCCTTATGGTTTGCAGGTAATCTTTTCAGTTTCATGTTTACGGTATATTTTTGAAGTATTTCGCCGCCGGCAAGAATTTATAATAGCACTGGTGTGAGGTTAGGAGTCTCTTCTCTAGGTAATACAATATACGAGGGTTACATATTAATATAAAAATATTTGGGGATTAGGGAACAACAATAAATATTTATCACTGTATTGTTTTCTAAATTATTCGGAATTAAGATCTATACACTTTTCAATGCGTTTGAACGAATTGTCGAAGCACTCTGATTGAGGTATCTCCAAAACATGCTTTCTGAACGGTGGGTGCCTCAAAAATAATAGTACGTGCATTGTTCTGGAGAGTTTTTATATCTCCGTAGTGAAGACAGAGATAAAGAATTGACTCGGATTTTTACCTAGGATGGAACTCAGGTTCATCATTATGAATCTGTATTGAAATAGGACTCTGCAGTGGCACAAAAAGGGCACACCACCTCCCAAGAACTTCGAGACTCAGAAGGGATTTTGTAGATCGATTATAAAGGCGAAGGTGTCTCCATAACCGGAGAATACTATGCTTCAATTCTTGAGTGGTTGAAAAAAGGCTATATAGAAAAAGCGATGAAAAAATTGACCTGAGGTGTACTCCTTCTACACGCATGTTCACAAGCTTACTATAGTCCATGTTCACAAGCTTACTATGGTTCTTGAAACAGGCTTATAATCCATAGTTCACTTCTCGACATCTCTGAATTAACACTTCTTTTGAATTTACTGCATCTTGGTATCAGAATTGTGTTCCTAACATATGCTCTATAATGGGCGAATTTCCCTACTGAAATTTGGATCGAGGTCTGCATGGTACGATCTCTGGGTTTCCTTGTGGCGGGCATATAAGAGAAGTGGGGTTGACTGCGATAGACCTTCTTATATTCTGCATAATTTCTGGTGTCAAAATGTTAGAAAGTACATGTGTCATGATCTTTCTCGAATTGAAACTAAGTTTCAAATAGAGAGTTTGTCGTGGCGAACAGTTTTGTAACGTTAGGTGAGTCCTGGTTTTGATCAGACAAGGTTCATTCAATTTTAAATTATTGTATTTAATTGTTTTATGTACATGAGATGTACATGTTTCATTGTTCGTGCTATACTTGGTGGATCAATGATTAGTTTTTTTCGTTTCTCAGTTTCTAGATTTCCTTTATGAATTTTTTATCGAATTATCTGTATCATTGAGTTCTTTTTTTAAACATATGAATATTTTTCCTACTTTTGAATTAATATCGTTCTGTGAGTCAATACATTCAGGAATCGCTGGAAACTGGAACATTATCGGCTGTACTTATGAAATTGATTTCCACGAACAAATTTGCCGGAGCTAAAATTTTACCTCAGAACTGACCCAAATTTGCAGGAGTTAAAAATTTACCGAAGAATTAAACAAATTTGCCGGAGCTGAAAATTTACATTAGAATTGAACAAATTTTCCAGAGCTGAAAATTTGCCGGAGCTGGAAATTTACCGAAGAACTGAACCAAATCTGCCGGAGTTGGAATATTGCCGAATTTGACATACCTTGGCGAGGCTGAACAAATTCGCCGAAGTTGAATTTTGCAGCGTATTAGCAGATGTTTTCCTGAGGAACTAAGAAAGAAAATAGTTTTTGTTGGAAAGTTTGTTCACAGGGTGGAGGACTTAAGACCCATTTTCCATACTAGATGCATTCCGAACACCCAGGATGGTTATTTAGTTAGCTGTTACCTGTTATCGCATGAATTAGGGCTCAAGACAGACAAGATAAGTTCCAGCAACACTTGATAACACCACGTGTCGATTTTTATAGCCAGAAATTAATCATTTCCACTTGCAACTTGATTAATTCAACAATTGTATGTCTGTAAAGATCTAGTATTTGTAAAAGAGTAGAATAAATTTGGATTGTTCAAGCATTGACTATCATTGACTGGAGTGGAAGGTAAATGTGTTCTGTGTTCTTGCTAGCCAGAGCATTTTCCAAATTAATCAAATCGAATTTTTTCACCTTTACAGCTTATCGGATATTTTGTAATTTTACCTATGTATGAATTTCAACAATGCCTCCAATAGGCTAAATCATCTGAAATAATAGCATTTTTCTGCTCCTGGTTTCTTCGGCATTGTTACAAATTCAAACTTCAACCATTCCAGGAGATGTTCCTTTCTTGGGTTAAATATTCGGCTATTCTGTTTAGCTTCTTAAGGTTAAAAATTTGACGGCCTGATTGAAAAGCAATTGAAAGAAGTTGTGAACGAGTGATACTAATGCGTTATTTGATCAACTTTTACAGATATTTATTTTTTCGTTTCTCTATAACGGAATGATTTGAGACTGAGATGAAGTATACAGGGTGAACCACGACGAACTGCATCGATCGATATCTCAGAAACTTAATTTAGGAAAAATTTGAAATTTTGGGAACTTGCCAGATGTCTTGGAACCTATAGAGCTAAAATATTTTCATCTATTGGTCACTTCCAGTTATACCGGAAATAGACCCTAAGTCACTTATTTTGAATGGGATACCCTATATATTATTACATATTTGGATTCTACTTAACATTCTAGGCAGATTTCATGCATCATGTCCTATCCCTCTGAGCGTTTTTGACATATTCTGGTTTTTATGTCAAAAATTACGATTCAAGCCCTAACTTTGTAACGAAGTAGTTTTGTTTACGTGGCGTAAACCTGTTGACCTCGATCGAGTCCAACGAGATCACGCCGAGCGGTGGGGACACCGACCGATCATTTCCACCTCCATCTGCAGTGCGCACGACGTATGTGGTGGAGGGGACCGAGAATGGTACTTATAGGCGAGTCGAGCACTAGAACGGCAGTTCCCGTACGCCGCGGAACTCAAAATAAGGGAAAGCCTCTACCGTTTGGTGGGAAGGTGAGTGTGAGGTTCGATCGTTGAGACCGAACGACGGCTGCAGGAGGGCGTCTAGGGCGTCGCGTCCTTTACGAGTCCTTTAGCCGGTATTGCGGAACCGACATCTGGGTGCGGAGATGAGCTAAGCTCAATCGTCCCTAGATTGTGGGCCGTTTTACCTTGGCGGACTCCTGCTGTCCATCTCTCGGAGCTGACGTTGAGGTACGAGATGACCAAAGCTCAATCGTGCTGAGACCGAAGTTTTCCGTGACGTGGGCTGCTGCGCGGTGAGGGTCGTGTGTGGCCGCCCTGTTGTCGTTTGTCGATCCGACCCCTGGAAGGCACGGGTTCGTCACGGGTGTCGGCTGGGTCCTTTAGCCGGTATTGCGTATCCGCCGTCTGGGTGCCGAGATGAGCAAGCTCAATCGTCCCTAGGTGGTGGACCGTTTTACCTCGGCGGACTCCTGCTGTCCATCTCGCTTGGAGCTGACGTTGATGTACGAGATGAGCAAGCTCAATCGTGCTTAAACCGAAGCTTTCCGTGACGTGGGCTGTTGCACGGCAGGCACTGGGTTGGCCCGATCTTTGAGGGTGCGGGATTCGTCACGGGTGTCGGCTGGGTCCTTTAGCCGGTATTGCGTATCCGACATCTGGGTGCCGAGATGAGGAAACTCAATCGTCCCTAGGTGGTGGGCCGTTTTACCTTTGGCGGACTCCCGCTGTCCATCTCGCGGAGCTGACGTTGATGTACGAGATGAGCAAGCTCAATCGTGCTTAAACCGAAGCTTTCCGTGACGTGGGCTGTTGCACGGCAGGCACTGGGTTGGCCCGATCTTTGAGGGTGCGGGATTCGTCACGGGTGTCGGCTGGGTCCTTTAGCCGGTATTGCGTATCCGACATCTGGGTGCCGAGATGAGGAAACTCAATCGTCCCTAGGTGGTGGGCCGTTTTACCTTGGCGGACTCCCGCTGTCCATCTCGCGGAGCTGACGTTGATGTGCGAGATGAGCAAAGCTCAATCGTGCTGAGACCGAAGTCTTCCGTGGCGTGGGCTGCTGTGCGGCAGGCACTTGGTTCGACCTTGGTCCTGTCGTCATCGCGGGTGGACGCGCGGTGGTTTGCGCATGCGCACACCATACCGCCGGTCACTCCGATTTGGGCTGGGCCTTGGCAGTTCTCTTCGAGGGTTCTTTTGCGCACGGACACTAGTTGCGCCGTGCGGAATCGTGCCCCAGGGACAAACCCCCCGCTTGGATGGTCCATGTTGGCCTGAGTGAAGCTTTGGTTTCCGCCCCGCCCCTCTCGCTTTAACCCCGTGATATTATTATTTCTTTCACACGGCCTTGGTCACTTTCATGCATGAGCAATTTTCTGATGAGCGAATGCCTTGTCTATTCTCTGCCTGATTCATTGGTATGCCTAACCCATTTTTATGCCTACGTCATTTTGCTTGCCTAATTCTTTCTGATGCCTAATACGTCGAGTGGCTTGCCACTGTAATCGCTTTGTGTGCACTCTAAGCCCTTCACGGAATGTTACTGGACTTCGAGCAGGTGATTGACAGGTGGATTTGGGACTTGGGTTTTTAGAGGTTAAGGACTGTGAAGATTTTGTGATATAGATTAAGGACTGTTGTACCTGATACGAACTGTTGATTTGTTTTAAGGGCTGTGAGACCCATTATTTTGGAATGTTTGTTTATTTGGTGTGAATAGAGAGTAATTTTTTAGTTAATCGCGTGTTTTATTGGTGACACCTCTACCTCCAACAGCTGCCACTTCATTCTCCACTGGAGTCTACCTAAGCTCGAGCTTCTGGACATTCCGGAGGAGCTCGATAGGTGAGGGTGACGCCCTCAGAAGCAAATAGTCTGGAGCCGAGTTTACTGATAAAGGAACTGCACGTAAGGGCGTTACAACTTAATTATCAATTGTTCCTATAAGGAAACCCTTTTTACTTACTTTGGGTTAGATGTCTTGTTGAAAAGGACCTACTGCAATAAATTTTGTATAATACTTGGACAAATAATCATACAGAGTGTTAAAAAAAAAGATCTAGAATGACATTGAGAAAACTGACAAAACTCGATTTTTCAAATGGAAACCCCCCATTTTATTATTTTGTAGCATTAATCATCAAAAATGAAGGTAACTTTGTATGAGATTATCTATACCTAAAATTTGAAATTTTCGAAATATTGCCAATTTAATATTTTTTATGGCGGTTTTGCATTTAATGTGTAGGCGGGAGCCAGGGTTTTTTTTACAGGGTTTTTTCCTAGGCTTTTATGTGATACGCCGAATTGTATGACACCCGTCACTAACCCTGATCTGCATGCTTTATTGTTTGCTAACGAAATATTGTAAGCCAAAAGTTCAAAAAGAATATATATATATTTAATGTGTAAACAATTAGATCTAGGAAAACCACGTTTATATTTGACATTTCAAATCATCGTAATGCCAGCCCGGTTAAATTATACAAACGAGGATTATTTAAACTTATTTATTATTTATGGACAATGTGAAAAAGTTATTTCAAAAACCTGTGATACATTTACTTCCCGATATCCTCATAAACAAACACCATCACCAAATACTGTTAAACGAATTATAGAAAACTTCAATTTTGGATCCGTAAAGGCAAAAACGAGGGCAAAAATGTACAAAAAGAATCAGTTGTTGACAATGAAAATATTGAAATAGCAATTTTGGGATATTTTGAAGCATATCCAACAAAATCTTCAAGGCAAGTAGCATTAGAATCAGGATTATCTCAATCGTCAGTTTTTCACATTACAATTTTACATAAACACAAATATCATCCCTATGCAATTTCATTAGTGCAGCATTTGAACGAAACTGATTTTCCAAGAAGAATGGAATTCTGTGAATTCATAATACTTCGTTCACAAGAAGATTTTTCTTTTTGGATAATATCATTTGGACTGACAAGCCAAATTTACAAAGAATGGTGTTTTTAATCGACGTAATTGCCATCATTGGAGTGATAGAAATGTACACCCATTTAGGGAACACAAATTTCAAGAATCCTGGCAATTTAACGTTTATTGTGCAGTAAGAAATGACGGCATTGTTTGCTTACAATTTTATCAAGAGAATTTGAATGGTAAGTTAGGTCTTTTTGAATAGTTTTAATATAAAACACATATTTCAACTTATAGGAGACCGATACCTCAACATCTTGCGAAATTTTGAAGTTGACTATTTAGACAACTTGCCCTGGCTGAACTTCGAAAACTTTTCTACCAACATGATGGAGCACATCCACATAATGCCCATTTGGTCAATAATTATCTGGAAAACAACAATGGACCAAATCTTTGGCCACCTCGCTCCCCGGACCTATCAGTGCTCGATTTTTATGTATGGCGAACAGTGAAAAATAACGTGTATAAAACATCAGTGACCACCATGGAAGACGTGTTAGAACAGCATTTGAAGACCTGGACCCCAATCAATAAGAAAAGCCACCCATGAACAATTGCTGCACAGATGCGAAAAATGTTTAGAAGTTCAAGGACACCAATTTGAATATTTACTTAAATAATTTTTAAGCCTGATTCAAATGCTTTTAAAATGTCAAATATAAACGTGGCTATCCTAGATCTAATTGTTTACACATTAAATGCAAAACCGCCATAGAAAAATATTAAATTGGCAATATTTCGAAAACTTCAAATTTTAGGTATAGATAACCTCATACAAAGTTACCTTTATTTTTGATGATTAATGCTACCAAATAATAAAAATGGGGGGTTTCATTTGAAAAAATCGAGTTTTGTCAGTTTTCTCAATCTCATTCTAGATCTTTTTTTGAACACTCTGTATGATTATTATTCCAAGTATTATACAAAGTCTATTGAAGTAGGTCCTTTTCATAACAAGACATCTAACCCAAAGTAAGTAAAAAGGGCTTCCTTATAGGAACAATTGATAATTAAGTTAGGGCTTGCCATCGTAATTTTTGACATAAAAACCTGAATATGTCAAAAACGCTCAGACTTAGGGATAGGATATGATACATAAAATCTGCCTAGAATGTTAAGTAAAATCCAAAAAATGTAATAATATAGGGTATCCCATTTAAAATAAGCGACTTAGGGTCTATTTCAGGTATAACCGGAAGTGCCCCAATAGATGAAAATATTTTAGATCTATATGTCCCAAGACATCTGGTAAGTTCCCAAAATTTCAAATTTCTCCTAAATTCAGTTTCTGAGATATCGATCGATGCAGTTCATCGTGGTTCATCCTGTATACTCATATTGTTACTGGATATGAAACTTGGGTTCATCATTACGAACCTGAATCGAAACAGGACACCATCACTCAAGAAGTTCAAGGTGTCGCAATCGACATCGCAACTGCCTTTTGGGACTCAGAAGGGATTCTATAGATCGATTAAAAAGAGAGAAGAAGAGGGTGTTTCCATAACTGGAGAATACAACGCTGCAATTTTAGAGCGGATGGAAGAAGCCATCAAAGAAAACAGGAGGGCAAAATTGACTACAGGTGTCCTTCTAACCGACAACGCGCCTTTTCACAAGGGTCTTCTTGCGATGGCTGCTGTAGTCGTGAGCTTGAAATTTTGGCTCACACCCACATAACAGTCCTGACCTGGCTCCCAGCGATTATGAAATATTCCCAAGCTCAAAAAAGAACTTCGTGTGAAGAAATGTTCAAATAATGAAGAAGTGAAAGATGCATTGTTTTTTTGACGAATATTAAACATTTTTTTCAATGGGATGAATATGTTGATTTAAAGATATAAAAAATGTAAAAGGAATGTAGGAATATTGAAAACTAAAAATAATTTCGTATTTTTATTTCTATTCCTCACCCCATTCTGCATGAACTTAAAAACGTCCCCTCGTATATACTCTTAGTAACATACGAAAGCTAATGCTCGAACGACGCAGTCTCGCCATTCTAAATATTCATTACATCCCAGAAAGCATAAAGTCTGAATATATTAGAAATAAGAAACACTTTCAATAAATTAAACGGCTCATAAACAACCCTTAGCTCCACCCAGTTTCCTCTACTTTTTTGTCAACCGAAAATAATCTGGCCATAACAAGTACAAGAACAACGCAGGACATATGCTCCGAGAGATCCGGTGAATACCCGGATTTTCAGATACGACGTTCATTACTGGCTGGAGTTCATATTGCGGCTTCTTGAAAACTTAACGCTCGGAAAGACATAAGCAATTACTTGCATAATTTTATGGCCCGAAAGTGGGGAACTTATGTTTGCTTGGCTAACTTGGGGCCGCGTCTCTGGTGTCCAAGAACGCTGGGAGAGGACTAATTTAGCGGTTCCTTGCAAATTGCGAAGATCTCAGCGATTCCGCTGGGAGATTTGAGGTTTGCAGCTATCAGATTTCCTTTTATGAAGCGTGTTTGATTTGAATCTTCGAAAATAAAGTAAGGTTAAGGAGTTTGAGGGTCCTTGTAGTTGTTTTTGAAATTCTCATTTTGTAATACTTTATACTTCATGAAATATCCGCCGTGTCTTAATAAAAATTTGTGCATGTTGGACGTTATTAATATTCTTTATTTTACCGGAATTTATAATTATTTTTTATTTACTCAATTAACGGCAATCAATCACAGAAGATGAAGTTTATGTTAAGTATTTTCGTTGAAATTACTGTTCCTTGTCAACTCTAGTTTCATTTAAACTTCCGCTGAAAACGAAACTGCAGAAAATTTCCCATCTCCTGGTATTCCTCATTCTGCACAAATTTATAGAAGAAGCCCTATTATTCGTCTGAAAACACAAACAAATTTTGGGATAATCAGAAAGAAAAATCTCATAATCCGTCAAAACTTCAATGCCAGATGCTTTCACAGATACGTATTGGACAGACATCGTATCACACTGCTTCAGAGCACGAGAAAAGGCTCAAAAATAAGCGTGCAAAAGCCCCTGACCTCACGTTGGTGCTTTTCTAAATTTTTCAATTGTACCTAAGAAGAATGAAGGAAAATTTATGCTCTATTGAACACATTGTATGGTTGTAATTATAATAATATGATGCATTGTAAGGTCTAGCACCTAAAACAATCAACAGATTTGCATCAATTTTTTTAAATTAACGGTAGGCATCTAAACTGATGCAGAAAAATAATAACAAGTGCTAGACATCTATAATATCTCCAAAAAACACAAGAAACTTAAAAATTAAGGGTGTTTGGCATGTTTTCGCTGTAGATGGGGCCACCGCTCAACGAATTTTTACTGATATGGGCTTTAATTTCTTTTTCTTGCACTCCAAGTCACCATTACCGTCATATAACTCATTAAAAACATCGTAAATTTGATTAACTCTATTTGTATTTAAATTATAACATGTGACTTATAAATCATATGGTAACATTGTTAGAAGATGAAAAAACACTTTATTTCAGTTGTTTTATGTAGGCTTTCAATTTAAAAGGGTGAAGTGAATTTTTGTGAATAAAATAATTTGTGAATTTTCAATAGTTAAAAATTTCAAATTTTGTTATTTGAATAAAATTACATTAAGTGAAAGTTGAATTATTTGGGCCTGAGTTTTTAAAAGGTTCAAGAGTACTACCTGAGTTGGTCAGAAAGTGAGCATTTGAATAATTTATATTTTATAAAATGTACTTGAAAATATAAGATGGAAACTGCGATTTTAAGAAAGTTTCATTTTAAGAGTAATTGTCTTACTTAATAACGTTTAATAATAATATTAAACATCTATAAAATCTCTAAAAAGACAAAAAAACTTAAAAATTAAGGGGTTTGGCATGATTTTGCTGTAGATGGCGCCAGCGCTCAAAAAATCAAACTTGACTTCAGCCCATGCTTCTGCAATTTCAGCTTTGACTTTCAAAGAGGAAAGACGAGCTTGATTTTAAGTTTGATTATGAGATTATCTTAATTTCCAAACCTACCGAGTAAGTTAACATAAAGATTATAATTGAAACAGATATTGAAAACCCAAATTTGGATGGTTATTCTCCATTTTTGGGTAAAATTGAAAAAGGGTCTCGTCCGATTTTTCAATTTTGAGTTAGGTCCAGTATAAAATTTTAAATTTTAATTTACAATGGAGACACGACGACGAGGCAGACCAGCGGGTTCTCGAAACGCTACTCGGACAACCCGAACTGAAAGAAACCGACGCCGCGTTCATAACAATAAATACGCAATGCGACTCAGTATTTGTAGCGAGAAGGGCTCCTGTTGAAGACGAAATTCCTGCGTTTTCTGTTGGCGAAATGAGCGAATCGTGTCAATTTTGCAATGCTCTGCATTTTAAGGTTGAAAAAGGTCGAGATGGATTCAGCCAGTGCTGCCAGAAAGGCAAAGTTGTAATGAGGTAGCAGATGCAATTGAAAGAAATACCAGCTTTGCTCAGAGAACTTTACACAGGAACATATGAAGAATCGAAGAATTTCCAAAACAATATACGCCAGTATAACAGTGCCTTTGTTGCACTGTTGCAGCAATATTTGTCGGCGAAAATGGAGAACTGCCAGAATATATTGATTTTGCTATATTCGTATACCTCCAGGTTTCGTGCACGAAAAACAGAAGCTTTCATCTGATTTTCCAGAAGCTCCCTTTTCTTCTTCGCGCGTTCCACATTTTCTTTCTGCAGTTGCTCCAATTACCTCTGCTCTTCTTCTTTTTGCTTCTTTTTCAGAAGGCTGTTTTGAAATCGCCGCTGTTGGTGTTTCAGTTGGGCGTCGGAAAGTTTTTTGGGCATTTTTAAACACGTCATCACTGGATGAAAGCTAGACACAAAATGACATGAATGGCTGCTTATAGGGACTCATTTGCTAATAACGACCGCGCAAGGCTTCACTTGCGCCCGTGGCGACACGGGCTTTTCCACTAGTTGAGCACAGAATAATATAACTGCATTTTATGATTTTATATAAAATTGAGTTAATTATGAATGAATGAACTCAATTTAAAATGAAAATCTTCCAAAAATTCAAAAAATTAAATTGAAAAAGTCATTTTTGTTAAGTGTAAAAAAATTGATCATAATCTAAAAATGACAATAATAGTCTTGAACTTTCAGTTGAAGTATATTTGAAATATATTATTTTCATAGGAAACGAGGACTTGTTAATGAATAAAAAAAATTATTTTCATTCTTATCATCAAACAATTACAAAAACTACAGAAATATTGATACAAAATTAAATACATGTGTCTGGTTCTGTTTCATTATTTTTAATAATTTTTCTGTAGTTTTGTTGAATATAATGATAAAAATGGAAACATTCTCTTTTATTCATCAAGAAAACTGAGTTTCCTAGAATGAAAAAAGGGTGTATTACATTCTAATTAAAGAAGTACCTAGAGAATCGGCTCAGTAATGCCGGAAAAGAAATATCCAATCCACATCTTGAAATAATTATATAAATACAAATTTTGGCAAAATTTGTTTCTGCATTGATTGAGGAGAATCACTTATTGACTTCTTGCTGGCCTATTTACTTCAAATTTCCTGAACACGAAACTATTCCACTTGTCCTTACTATAATATCAGTATCTCGTGCACTCAGTATAGGTCATCAATCTCCATTTGAATAATTGATAGGTAATTTTCCACTACCCTTTTTGATTTAATCGTTTTTGACGCGCATATCTTATGAGAGTAAGGTAGGCACCTCATTAAATATAAAGAGGCAAATTTTCCTTCAGTCAACCCTTCGTTTATATTTCTACGAGGCTGTACGACTGAGCTGGACAAATAAAAAATTTATGAATACTTCCGAGGCGATTCATGAATTATTATATGAGGAAATCGATACAGATCGAATATTGGTATAGTGAACCAGGCTCTGTTTGAGTTTCCCACCTGGAATAATAATGTAGCTTTTTCAACTTGTTTTTTTTTGAGAATGCTCCTAGCTGGGGAATTTATCCGTAATGTCGAATCAGTTCCAAGAGACATTTAATAAGAGCATAAGGCTACGAAAATACTTTAACTAAATAGACACTTCTTGAAATCGTTTGATATTCTACAAACTAACCTCAAATATAAGAATAGAGTATTATCTCATTTCACCAAATCGACACAGAAAATTACAACTGCATTGTATGATTTTTTCTAAAGAATTGAGTTTATTATAAAAGAATGAAATTGACTCAAAATGGGAACCTCCACAGATTTCAAATTTTTGGATTGAAGAAGTCTATTTTTGAAAGTATACGTTATCAATGATATCTTTGTTTATTAAAATGTCAGTCGATAATTTTTCCTCTGCTATTTTTTGAATGAAATAAGTGTTATATCACAACCTTCCCCAACTATGGATGATGATTTCCCTTTGAATGGGTTCCATAGCATACTTCAAACATCAGAAGATCTGAAAAATCATCACTTGGACCGCAATACCCTATTCGAAGAATACTCCTTGCAGATTGGCGACAAATTTTGTGTATTAGATTTGAATATAGAGGGTATTTCTAAGGACAAGAGTGATTATATTCCTAAACTAGCAAAGGACTATGGTGCTGAGATTATTCTCCTTCAAGAGACACATACGGATACTAAAAAAAATCTTCGTGAAAGAGGAACCATAAGAGGTTATGTATTCATTGATTATCTCCTTAGTAAAATTTACATGGTTTAGCTTGTTATGTTAAAAATCCTTGATTCACAATATCGAGTTAATCCAAAAAGGCGAATTTGAGGTGTTTTCTTTATCTCTTTCAAATTTTGTATTTCTCATATTCAGTTGTTTTTTCTGCTTTTATTTTTTATTTCCAGATTCGATGTGGGCAACTTGAAGAAGTCTCTGTTTCCATCAATAGAAGACCACTCTCCAAGAAAGAAGTCCTAAAATATATTTCCGCTTATTTTTGTACTTTCGCACTTAGGCGGGAGCCAGGTTTTTTTTTACTGGGGGTTTTTCCCTAGGCTTTTATGTGATACGCCGAATTGTATGACACCCGTCACTAACCCTGATCTATATGCTTTATTTTTTGCTATCTAAATATTGTAAGACACAAGTTCAAAAGAATATATATTTACCATTACTTATTCTAGAAAACAATGTTTTCTTGGAAAAGTAAGAGATAATTGTCCATTGTTATCATAACAACAATAAAAAAATGTTTTTTAAATTTATTGAAATATGAAATAGGATACGACTCATGTGTTGATACTTCAATCGAAAAGCGTAAGACTATAATTGTCACTTTTAGATTATTTTTGATTAATTTGCACTTTCAAGAATAGACTTCTCAAATCCCATAATTTGAAAAATGGGAAGTTTTCGAGTCTGAGTCAATTTCATTCTTTTATATTAAACTCAATTCTTTAGAAAAATCATAGAATGCAGTTGTAAATTTCTGTGTTGATTTGGCGGAACGAGATAATACTACTTGCTTATATTTGAGATTATTTTTCAGAATATCACCCGATTTCACAGTGACACGTGGAAGTAGTTCTGTTGCAGCATGTTACACCGTAAGTTGTAACCAAAAATTGATTGAATTAATATTAATCGAATATGAATACCTGAAACGACAAGAGTGTTATACACAAATGTCGAAGCATATGTGTACGTGTTTTATTTCATTTTTTAAGTAATTTTTTGTAGTTTCTTTGAATTGTTTGATGTTATGATAAGAATGAAAAATTCTTTCTTATTCATCAAAGAAAACAGCTTCCAGGGAGCCATTGATGCTATGTTCCATGACACTACTGCAAAATTGTGGACGAATTTGGCCTCCTGGAACAGAAGGCATAAGATGTTTTTTGACATACCGACATGGAAAGTGCATTTCGCTTAATGCTGACCAGCACACTATCTTGTAAAAATTTTGCAAGTTAACTGTCAGTTTTACGAGTTAGTGACTTGATAAAATAAACTTTCTTGATTAATATTGTGTTTTTGCAAACTGACATTTACAAATGCGAAACAAATAAATAATAAATCAGTTTCATCTCGGATTTAGATTATGTTCATTCAAGTAAAAATTAGTGAAATAAAAATTCTGGAAGATATATCATAATATGTGAATACTAACGTTTTCACATGCTTTATATGGAACAACAGCCGGACCACTTTTTATCTACACCCGTTCCAACGGTGTTAGGGGTGGCTGGCAAAACGGTGACCCTGGTTCTAGAGTCGTATATCCTGACGAATCTGAGATAATTGCGAAACTATAGTGTAACATGTGGACGCATTCATAAGAGGAAGTGTAGGGAGCCAGGTAGAGAACCTGACCACATTCATTTTCCAAGTTAAGGCCAACTGCTAATGTCGCGGAAGTTTTAATTAAATATAAAATGTGTGTTTTTATATTTTCTGCATGCTCTCATTTCCTACACGGGGTGGTTGCATATTAGGAAGAAAAAATTGTGGTTTACAGCGAAGTGCAATTGTAATTTTTCTAGGAAATTATATGAATTTTAATTTCTGCATCCAGGTGAGATATTGCTGGTTTTAACGACTGTACTCACATGATTACTATTTAATTTTTCATTTTTCATGGAAAGTCATTCGCAAAACATGATAAATTTTCAATAAATTTAGTTCTGGAAAATATAGAGTTCTGAGTAAATTTGGAAATATCTTTAGCAGGAATTTGAAATTAGTTACATTTCGAGTGTATTTCGAATTATATTTGTAATTTTCTTCACACAGATTTTGTGTTCGTTAATCGTTGTCAATCTCAGTTTTATGTTCTCTAAGTCAGTCTTGGAGATAAGTTCGATCAATTACAAAGTCAGGAAGGATTGAAATAATCCTTTCGTTCCAGAAAAATGATTGGTTCAATGCATTTTGACGCCGAGATCAGACATAACTGGGATTGTAATTATTTCTAAATTCTATATACTCTCTGAAAAGAGAGTATCTGGAAATTCGATATAAAATGAAAACGTTGATTGCTAGTTCACAGAACCAAACTGGTATGCAGGTCTTAGAAAAATATTCCAATGTGGAATAATTTTCATTTTATGATCAGCTTTTAGTACAGCATCTGAAATTTTAAAGTATTATTTTATTGAGTCATCACAACAAAACAGAGGTATATTTTTTCCATCTCGCTGGGATTCTAACCTCATATTTTTGTCCTTGTTCATTGTGTCACGGTTTAAAATTTCCGTTCCGTTAGTTCCGACCAACTATTGGCAACGCCGCCATCAGATAGTACATTTTCCGACCCGTGGCACTACTGTTGATGGTAGCGTTACTGAATGCTCTCCGCTCTGTGATTGCGTCTGTGGTCGTATATGTCGGGTTGACGCAAATCAGTGATTTTTAAGTTTGATTATGAGATTATCTTAATTTCCAAACCTACCGAGTAAGTTAACATAAAAGATTATAATTGAAACAGATATTGAAAACCCAAATTTGGATGGTTATTCTCCATTTTTGGGTAGTAAAATTGAAAAAGGGTCTCGTCCGATTTTTCAATTTTGAGTTAGGTCCAGTATAAAATTTTAAATTTTTAATTTACAATGGAGACACGACGACGAGGCAGACCAGCGGGTTCTCGAAACGCTACTCTGACAACCTGAACTGAAAGAAACCGACGCCGCGTTCATAACAACAAATACGCAATGCGATCAGTATTTGTAGCGAGAAGGGCTCCTGTTGAAGACGAAATTCCTGCGTTTTCTGTCAGCGAAATGATCGAATCGTGTCAATTTTGCAATGCTCTGCATTTTAAGGCTGAAAAAGGTCGAGATGGATTCAGCCAGTGCTGCCAGAAAGGCAAAGTTGTGATGAGGTAGCAGATGCAATTGAAAGAAATACCAGCTTCGCTCAGAGAACTTTACACAGGAACATATGAAGAATCGAAGAATTTCCAAAACAATATACGCCAGTATAACAGTGCCTTTGTTGCACTGTTGCAGCAATATTTGTCGGCGAAAAATGGAGAACCGCCAGAATATATTGATTTTGCTATATTCGTATACCTCCAGGTTTCGTGCACGAAAACAGAAGCTTTCATCTGATTTTCCAGAAGCTCCTTTTCTTCTTCGCGCGTTCCACATTTTCTTTCTGCAGTAGCTCCAATTACCTCTGCTCTTCTCTTCTCTTTGCTTCTTTTCAGAAGGCTGTTTTGAAATCGCCGCTGTTGGTGTTTCAGTTGGGCGTCAGAAAGTTTTTTGGGCATTTTTTTTTAAACACGTCATCACTGGATGAAAGCTAGACACAAAAATGACATGAATGGCTGCTTATAGGGACTCATTTGCTAATAACGACCGCGCGCTTTACTTGCGCCCGTGGCGACACGGGCTTTTCCACTAGTTGAGCACAGAATAATATAACTGCATTTTATGATTTTATATAAAATTGAGTTAATTATGAATGAATGAACTCAATTTAAAATGAAAATCTTCCAAAAATTCAAAAAAATTAAATTGAAAAAGTCATTTTTGTTAAGTGTAAAAAATTTGATCATAATCTAAAAATGACAATAATAGTCTTGAACTTTCAGTTGAAGTATATTTGGAAATATATTATTTTTCATAGGAAACGAGGACTTGTTAATGAATAAAAAAAAATATTTTCATTCTTATCATCAAACAATTACAAAAAACTACAGAAATATTGATTCAAAATTAAATACATGTGTCTGGTTCTGTTTCATTATTTTTAATAATTTTTCTGTAGTTTTGTTGAATATAATGATAAAAATGGAAACATTCTCTTTTATTCATCAAGAAAACCGAGTTTCCTAGAATGAAAAAAAAGGGTGTATTACATTCTAATTAAAGAAGTACCTAGAGAATCGGCTCAGTAATGCCGGAAAAGAAATATCCAATCCACATCTTGAAATAATTATATAAATACAAATTTTGGCAAAATTTGTTTCTGCATTTGATTGAGGAGAATCACTTATTGACTTCACATGGCCTATTTACTTCAAATTTCCTGAACACGAAACTATTCCACTTGTCCTTACTATAATATCAGTATCTCGTGCACTCAGTATAGGTCATCAATCTCATTTGAATAATTGATAGGTAATTTTTCCACTACCCTTTTTTGATTTAATCGTTTTTGACGCGCATATCTTATGAGAGAGTAAGGTAGGCACCTCATTAAATATAAAGAGGCAAATTTTTCTTCAGTCAACCCTTCGTTTATATTTCTACGAAGCTGTATGCACGACTGAGCTGGACAAATAAAAATTTATGAATACTTCCGAGGCGATTCATGAATTATTATATGAGGAAATCGATACAGATCGAATATTGGTATAGTGAACCAGGCTCTGTTTGAGTTTCCCACCTGGAATAATAATGTAGCTTTTTTTCAACTTGTTTTTTTGAGAATGCTCCTAGCTGGGAATTTATCCGTAATGTAGAATCAGTTCCAAGAGACATTTAATAAGAGCATAAGGCTACGAAAATACTTTAACTAAATAGACACTTCTTGAAATCGTTTGATATTCTACAAACTAACCTCAAATATAAGAATAGAGTATTATCTCATTTCACCAAATCGACACAGAAAATTACAACTGCATTGTATGATTTTTTTTCTAAAGAATTGAGTTTATTATAAAAGAATGAAATTGACTCAACATGGGAACCTCCACAGATTTCAAATTTTTGGATTGAAGAAGTCTATTTTTGAAAGTATACGTTATCAATGATATCTTTGTTTATTAAAATGTCAGTCGATAATTTTTCCTCTGCTATTTTTTAAATGAAATAAGTGTTATATCACAACCTTCCCCAACTATGGATGATGATTTCCCTTTGAATGGGTTCCATAGCATACTTCCAAACATCAGAAGATCTGAAAATCATCACTTGGACCGCAATACCTGATTCGAAGAATACTCCTGCAGATTAAGCGACAAATTTTGTGTAATATATTTGAATATAGAGGTATTTCTAAGGACAAGAGTGATTATATTCCTAAACTAGCAAAGGACTATGGTGCTGAGATTATTCTCCTTCAAGAGACACATACGGATACTAAAAAATCTTCGTGAAAGAGGAACCATAAGAGGTTATGTATTCATTGATTATCTCCATAGTAAAATTTACGGTTTAGCTTTGTTATGTTAAAAATCCTTGATTCACAATATCGAGTTAATCCAAAAGGCGAATTTGAGGGTGTTTTCTTTATCTCTTTCAAATTTTGTATTTCTCATATTCAGTTGTTTTTTTCTGCTTTTATTTTTTTATTTCCAGATTCGATGTGGGCAACTTGAAGAAGTCTCTGTTTCCATCAATAGAAGACCACTCTCCAAGAAAGAAGTCCCTAAAATATATTTCCGCTATTTTTGTACTTTCGCACTTAGGCGGGGAGCCAGGATTTTTTTACTGGGGGTTTTCCCTAGGCTTTTATGTGATACGCCGAATTGTATGACACCCCGTCACTAACCCCTGATCTATATGCTTTATTTTTTGCTATCTAAATATTGTAAGACACAAGTTCAAAAGAATATATATTTACCATTATTTATTCTAGAAAACAATATTTTCTTGGAAAAGTAAAAGATAATTGTCCATTGTTATCATAACAACAATTAAAAAAATGTTTTTAAATTTATTGAAATATGAAATAGGATACGACTCATATGTTGATACTTCAATCGAAAAGCGTAAGACTATAATTGTCACTTTTAGATTATTTTTGATTAATTTGCACTTTCAAGAATAGACTTCTCAAATCCCATAATTTGAAAAATGGGAAGTTTTCGAGTCTGAGTCAATTTCATTCTTTTATATTAAACTCAATTCTTTAGAAAAATCATAGAATGCAGTTGTAAATTTCTGTGTTGATTTGGCGGAACGAGATAATACTACTTCCTTATATTTGAGGTTATTTTTCAGAATATCACCCGATTTCACAGTGACACGTGGAAGTAGTTCTGTTGCAGCATGTTACACCGTAAGTTTTAACCAAAAATTGATTTAATTAATATTAATCGAATATGAATACCTGAAACGACAAGAGTGTTATACACAAATGTCGAAGCATATGTGTACGTGTTTTATTTCATTTTTTAAGTAATTTTTTGTAGCTTCTTTGAATTGTTTGATGTTATGATAAGAATGAAAAATTCTTTCTTATTCATCAAAGAAAACAGCTTCCAAGGCGCCATTGATGCTATGTTCCATGACACTACTGCAAAATTTTGATTTAATTTGGCCTCCTGGAACAGAAGGCCTAAGATATTTTTTGACATACCGACATGGAAAGTGCATTTCGCTTAATGCTGACCAGCACACTATCTTGTAAAATTTTGCAAGTTAACTGTCAGTTTTACGAGTTAGTGACTTGATAAAATAAACTTTCTTGATTAATATTGTGTTTTTGCAAACTGACATTTACAAATGCGAAACAAATAAATTATCAGTTTCATCTCAGATTTAGATTATGTTCATTCAAGTAAAAATTAGTGAAATAAAAATTCTGGAAGATATATCATAATATGTGAATACTAACGTTTTCACATGCTTTATATGGAACAACAGCCGGACCACTTTTTATCTACACCCGTTCCAACGGTGTTAGGGGTGGCTGGCAAAACGGTGTCCCTGGTTCTAGAGTCGTATATCCTGACGAATCTGAGATAATTGCGAAACTATAGTGTAACATGTGGACGCATTCATAAGAGGAAGTGTAGGGAGCCAGGTAGAGAACCTGACCACATTCATTTTCCAAGTTAAGGCCAACTGCTAATGTCGCGGAAGTTTTAATTAAATATAAAATGTGTGTTTTTATATTTTCTGCATGCTCTCATTTCATACACGGGGTGGTTGCATATTAGGAAGAAAAAATTGTGGTCTACAGCGAAGTGCAATTGCGATGTAATTTTTCTAGGAAATTATATGAATTTTAATTTCTGCATCCAGGTGAGATATTGCTGGTTTTAACGACTGTACTCACATGATTACTGTTTAATTTTTCATTTTTCGTGGAAAGTCATTTGCAAAACATGATAAATTTTCAATAAATGTAGTTCTGAAAAGTATAAAGTTCTGAGTAAATTTGGAAATATCTTTAGCAAGAATTTGAAATTAGTTACATTTCGAGTGTATTTTGAATTATATTTGTAATTTTCTTCACACAGATTTTGTGTTCGTTAATCGTTGTCAATCTCAGTTTTATGTTCTTTAAGTCAGTCTTGGAGATAAGTTCGATCAATTACAAAGTCAGGAAGGATTGAAATAATCCTTTCGTTCCAGAAAAATTATTGGTTCAATGAATTTTAACGCCGAGATCAGACATAACTGGGATTGTAATTATTTCTAAATTCTATATACTCTCTGAAAAGAGAGTATCTGGAAATTCGATATAAAATGAAAACGTTGATTGCTAGTTCACAGAACCAAACTGGTATGCAGGTCTTAGAAAAATATTCCAATGTGGAATAATTTTCATTTTATAATCAGCTTCTAGTACAGCATCTGAAATTTTAAAGTATTATTTTATTGAGTGGCGATTATGTCCCAATCACAACAAAACAGAGGTATCTTTTCCATCTCGCTGGGATTCTAACCTCATATTTTTGTCCTTGTTCATTGTGTCACGGTTTAAAATTTCCGTTCCGTTAGTTCCGACCAACTATTGGCAACGCCGCTATCTAGATAGTACATTTTCCGACCCGTGGCACTACTGTTGATGGTAGCGTTACTGAATGCTCTCCGCTCTGTGATTGCGTCTGTGGTCGTATATGTCGGGTTGACGCAAATCAGCTGGAGCGTGTCACTTTGCTTTTCTCCGTTTTTCTGGCGAGTATCAAACCATTAAACTCTTGGATTTTTATCGTATTGATTGCGGATTGGAACAAGATTTATGGTTTAAGCCCTAATAGAGACCTGTTTCTATTTGGTTTATGGAAAAGGTTAACGCTTAATGCGGATTATAAAGGGGAAGATATTCGATGGAGAAGATTAGGTAAGATAACCTATATTCGGTCACGTTGCCCATTTCTGCAACTTCTTTTATTTTAGCTCCGTTTTATGTTGAGAGTACTTATATTTGTTGTGCTGCGGATCTCGAACTGTCTGTGAACTCTGTGAACTATCTGCAAACTGTCTGCGAGCTGTCTGAGGCGGTTTTGAGGTTGTCTGAAATAAGTGAGTCTACGTAGGATCTACGTTCTGTACAAACCATCTGTACTAGCTATCTGAACACATTCTACTTGGAAGATCGAACAATAGACACCCTGGTTGCCATTTGCCTTGTGGAAGTAATGTGAATTATTGTATTACGAAGAGCCTGAAGTACGTATTGACCCAATTTCCTTTCTACGAGGGTTGAAGAGTGAATGTTGGTTGAGAACCCATAATATCCTTTTGTTCACAGTCACTGTACATCTTAGACTGTTATGTAAGGTTAGTCCGTAGCATTTAAGTTATCTGAGAATATAAACGACTTAGGTCGAGACATTGATATAGCGATAAACAGTTGACCTGTTGTTCAGTCACCTAGATATAGACCGTTACATAGGTGTTTTATTCATGCTGGCCAGTATTAATCTAACTTTGAGGTTCACCTTTGGGTGATAAGTTTAGTAATATAATTCGGTTAAACGCATATTAAGATATTTGACTAGTAAGTTCGATAGAGATATTTTGTGGTAGGACATTGATTAGTTGTAGTGTTATCACCACATTTTTGGTGAGATTAAATTGTTAAACAATTGATTCTTTTTTTTCTTCCTACCAGTCACTACTCTCATTTTGTGTGATCGAGCTTGTTCTGGCTTCTAGAGAGTGGGTTTTCGTGTACGTTTTCTCTCTTTTGTTTTCCCCCCCTGAGATCTGTGGTGATACCTCCCTTTTATTTAACATCATAAAAGAGAGTGGCGCCCTAGTAAATAGTCTCAGCTCTGAGAGCTAGTCCGGGAGGTATTTGGTACACTCTCTGGAACCGGGCGGGCTCGTGACATAAAGTGGCGCCCAACGTGGGGCTCGAAGTGGTTTCGAGGGAACTTGTTTTGAGATTTTTTTTTATTTATACAAGTTCAACTGAGGTGGTGACTGGATGAAAATAGATTGTTATTTTTAAGGTTCATTTGAATTTTTTTTGTGCGGTTTACTTTGATTTTCAGATTTTGATCATATTTTGATTTTATTGTAAAGGTATTTGGCAAGTATGGTTCTGAAAAATAATCTTAATAGGCTTAAGAAAGATGAATTACAATATGAATTGCGTGTAAGAGGTTTTAAATGTTCGGATACACAGACAGTTCGGGATTTGCGTGCCTGTTTGCGTCCTTTGTTGAAAGTAGAGAAGGGTAATAGGTCTTTTGAGTATCCTATAGTTGAGTTGGATACTGTATCAGAATTTAATATTTGTATGAACAAGTATGATGAATTGTTAACGTTGTTTAGGGACCTGACCCATGCCTTGAGGCGATATTTACTAGGTTGTGTCATGTCGTTTCTCGGTTGGAACGTTTAGAGTCTGGTAGTTCGAAAGAATCTTTGCCATTGAATGTTGCTGATATGCTTAAAAAATGTAAGAGTACTTTAGTTGATGTTTGCGCTCAGCCTCCGGCTTATGATCCTGCCTCTGTTTTTGTTGCTCCTCCTCTGAGGGTGACTGTTCTGATGATGAAGCCTCAGTTGCTTCCGCGCATCCACCATTTGCTCGTACTAGCACTCATGCGAATTTTGGGAACCTCCTCGTTCTTTGAATTTACAGAAGTGGAATTTAACTTTCACGGGTGATCCGAAGAAGGATATTACGGTGCATAGTTTCTTGGAACGTGTTGTAGAGTTGGGAAGGGCTCGTGGAGTGACAGAGAGTCAAATTTTCGATTCAGCTGTTGATCTTTTTCCGGTAGAGCGTTAATGTGGTATCGATCTAATCGTGATAAATTTAAGGACTGGAAGAGCTTGTCCTCCTGCTTCTTAGGCATTACGAACCTCCAGATTATCGTTCTCGTTTGTTCACCGATATCTTGAACCGAACGCAAGATCCCTCAGAATCAATTGTGGATTATTTGACATGCATGAACTCTATGTTTAGGAGATATGGGAAGTTGATGAACAGATAAAGTTAGGAATAATAACCAGAAATTTGGCGCCTTTTATGCGACGCAGTTGCCTGTTGTTGATAGCCTACAGGAACTGGAGGATGTGTGCCTGCGCCTCGAGGTTAAAAAGTATCGTGCTGATAGCTATGTGCCTCCATCTAGGAAACGTCAGAGTTATGTTGACTCCGAACTAGCGTGTGTGTCGCTTCCTTGTGCTTCTTCTAGCTCTCGGTCTAGTTCTCTTTCTGAGGTGAGTCCTCGTGAACCGCCGACGACGTCGACCGCTGTCGTGTGTTGGAACTGTCAGAAGTCTGGTCATAGACGTGTCAATTGTCCGTCACCAAGACAATTACTTTGTAATCGCTGCGGAAAAACCGGTTTTACTGTTCGGACATGCCCTGATTGCTCTCCTCAGGTAAATTCTCGATCTGTACGCTTTGCTTCTCCTCCGCCTTCGGAAAACTCCCGACGAGGAAACTAGATGACCGCGGGTCGTCCTCGTCTGATCATAGTGCGGTCATAGGAAGAGCAGCTGTTCTTGATTACATTTTGTCCCATGCTGATGGAGACAAGCGACCTTACCTTACTGTACATATTTTGGGGCTTAAATTTGTGGGTTTGTTAGATTCCGGTGCGAGTGTTTCGCTTGTGGGTGGTAAGGGATATGAGAGACTTTTGGAGATTGGATTGAAACTGACTCCATCGCTTAAATCGTGTACTGTGGCTAATGGGGATATATGCGAGAGTCCTGGTTATATTTCGGCTCCTGTTAAGTTGAAGAACAAGCTGATTTGGTTGAACCTAATGGTGGTTCCATCTTTGCGGCATTCCTTGATACTTGGGATAGATTTTGGAGAAAAATGGATATAGTGCCTAATATAAGAGATGATGTCTGGCACTTTGCTTCCCCTGTAGAAGCTTTGGATGAACTCGAGGCTTCGAATGGCGTTAAGGAATTCCTTTCACCTGCTGAGAGGATGCAGCTGGATAGAATGTTGAAGAAAAATTTGCTCGCATGGGCGATGACCTTGGATGTGCGTCTGCTGCTGAGCACCAGATTGAATTGCTTCCTGATACCCGACCTGTCAAACAACGTTGGTATCCAGTTTCCCCACACAAACAAAAGATCATAGACGCGGAAATTGATGATATGTTGAGAAAGGGAATAATTGAACCTTCTGGTAGCTCGTGGTCTTCACCAGTCTGTCTCGTCCCTAAGAAGGACGGTACTTATCGTTTTTGCGTCGACTATAGGCGCCTTAATGCCGTCACCAAGAGGGACGCTTATCCTATTCCATATATCTCTGGAATACTAGACAAATTGCGCGATGCTCGTGTGTTGAGCACTTTGGATATAAAAACGGCCTATCACCACGTTCAGGTGGCTTCTAACTCGAGGGAATATACGGCTTTCACCGTCCCTGGTCGCGGCTTATATCAGTTTCGACGCTTGCCTTACGGACTAACTAATTCTCCCGCTACTTTCCAACGTATTATGGACGGTGTTCTTGGTCCTGATCTTCAGCCGTACGTCTTTGTGTACTTGGACGATATTGTCATCGTTAGTGGAGATTTCGCCACACACTTAGAAATTTTGGGTAAGGTGTTGGATAGGCTTATAGCGGCTGGTTTTGTCGTGAAGCGTGAAAAATGTTTTTGTCGCCCTCAGCTGAAATATTTGGGGTATGTTGTCGACAGACATGGTCTTCGCCCGGATCCTGAAAAGGTCGAGGCTATTTTGAGTATTCCTACTCCCACTAATGTTGCCGCCATCCGTTCCTTTTTGGGAACCGCCGCATGGTATCGCCGGTTCATTCCTAATTTGGCCGATTTGAGCGAACCCCTCTCGAATTTGACTAAGAAAAATGTCCGCTGGAATTGGACACCCCAGTGTGAATTAGCTTTCAGTGAAATAAAAGAGAAGCTAGCGTCTGCCCCTGTACTCACTTGCCCTGACTTTGATCGCCAGTTCATTGTGCAAGTTGATGCCTCCGCCTACGGACTCGGAGCCGTTCTCACCCAACAATTTGATGATGGTGAGAGAGTCTTGTGCTATCTTTCCCGTTCGTTAACTCGACAAGAGCGCAACTATTCGACCACGGGCGTGAGTGCCTTGCCGTGATTTGGGCTGTTGAAAAACTACGCCATTACCTGGAGGTACCTTCTTCAAGGTAATTACCGATCACCACTCTTTGCTGTGGCTGCATAACCTAAAGGACCCACAGGGTCGATTGGCTCGTTGGAGTTTGCGCCTAATGCCCTTCACCTTTGAAATTGTCCATCGCAAGGGTAAACTGAATGTCGTGCCTGATATGTTGTCCAGGTCCGTCCCAGTGTCTGTGGACGAGGTGCTGGACTCTGATGATCGCCAGCTGTTCCATAAGTCTAGGGATCCTTGGTATCTCAAGATGAGAGAAGACTTGAACACATTTCCGGACAAATACCCTACCTGGAGGGAGGAGCATGGCTTACTTTGGAAATACGTTTCCGCCCCTTATCCTGGTTTAGGAGATGCGGGGATTGTTGGAAATTGGTGGTACCTAGGGAGTTCAGGGAAGAGCCTACTTCGTCAACATCATGATGATATTTCCGCCGGACATCCTGGTGTCTTTAAGACCTATTGGCGCTTGAGACAACGCTATTTTTGGCCTAAGATGCGTGCCGATGTAGCCCGATATGTGAGTCGTTGCTCGGTGTGTCTGGAGCATAAACCTGACCTTCAAGCTCCTGCTGGAACTATGGGAACCCGACCGGTTGTTACCGAACCTTGGGAGATGATAAGTTTGGATTTCGTGGGTCCCTTGCCATCGTCCAACGGATGTAAGTACATCTTAGTAGTTACTGATTATTTCTCCAAGTATGTTTTGACCTTTCCTTTGCGCAATGCTACTGCTGTTTCCCTTTGTCATCTGCTGGAGCAGCATATTTTCTTGTTTACGGAGTTCCTCGTTTGCTCATTTGCGATAATGGCACCCAGATGCGCAGTACCTCTTTCACGTCGCTGTGTCAGAAATATAAAGTCAACATCATATTCACTCCAGTTTATAGTCCGCACTGTGATCCTACCGAGCGCAGCAATGGTATAGTTAAGACCATGCTCTCCTGTTATGTCAAGGATAACCATAAAACTTGGAGTAAACACCTTTCTGCTGTTACTTGCGCCGTTCGTACTGGTCGTCATGAGGTTATTGGTTGTAGCCCATACTTCGCTAATTTTGGCAGAGAATATCGCCCATCTGGAGATGCCTATAACACTGTGGTAGAGTTGGACCCTAGACGTCCTTCGGAGGTTGTGGACGCTAAAGGTTGGCTACCGGCTGTTGTTTGCCGACATTCAGAAGCGCTTGGCTCGCGCTCAGGAGCGTAATCGTCAACGTTATAATTTGCGCCGCCGTCCTGTCACTTTCCGAGAGGAGATCTTGTCCTGACCCGCAATAAACTTTTATCTGATGCCTCTAAGGGCTTTGCCTCCAAGTTGGCGCCCAGATTTGTCGGACCCTGCACTGTGCGTCGGAGAGTTGGCCATAATGCTTATCAACTGCAATGGAGGGATGGAAGTGATAGAGGTGTCTGGCATGTTAAAGATCTCAGACGATATCCTGATACCTGTTTGGAGGAGAGTACCTGGTTTTGGTGGTTCTGAGTTGTCGGGTGGCTTAGTGCTTTATGAGTGCGTTCCGGCTTGAGATTGCCTTTTGTTTCTACGTTTTAGCCCCGGTGACGGTGGGGATATTTTGGGACCGTCATACGCTCGGGAATATGACCGTCTAACATCTGACGAGTCCGTTTCAGTAAGTAAATGTCGTTCGTACCTTGCCTTTTTCTGTACGTTTTAGCCCCGGTGACGGTGGGGATATATTTTGGGACCGTCATATGCTCGGGATTATGACCGTCTAACATCTGACGTGTCCGTTTCGTTTTGTTTTTTTGTTGTGCCTTGCCTTCGCTTTGTGAGTTTGGGATCCCGATTATGGTGGGGATGATTTGATTTCGTATTGGCTTACACTGTTGGCTGCCTTGGAGCAGAAGTGTTGTGGTTTTTTTTGCCGTGTCGGCGATTGGATTTTTTTGTGTGCCGATGTGGCGACTTTTGGCGTTTTGATTCCGAGTTGATGACGTGAAATACCCGATTGTGACTTTTCTTTGCGTTTGCCTGGAAGGCGCGTGTCTTGATTGAGATTTTCCTTTTATTGTGTTTTTTCGAGAAACTCCCGACGAGTTAGTGACACCAGTGGTCGTGTATTGTCGCAGCGCACTTTACCCACGAGGACCATTGGAATTTCCGGCTTTGACGTTGCCTATATTTGAGTAAATTATTATCCCGATTTTGAGTTTCCCGATTCGGACATCACCTCTCTAGGATGTGATGGGGGTCGTGGAGGTTGCGACCTTCGATAAAGCAAGTCCTCCTTGTTCAGCACCTTAACCGTGGTCTTCGATTCGGATTCGGTTAAGTTTTCTTTTGTTTCAAAATTTGACATTTCGACCATTTTGGCTTATTGTTTTGTTTTTGGTTGAATCGATTGCTTTCTTCTTCTTCTTGTAGTTTTTCCGTTATACCCAGCTGGACAAGCCGGTATCTAGTCGCCCTCAGTGACTAGATATCTTTCACTGATTGTTTTGCCATCTTGGCGTTGAGTTTTGTTTGGCGAGTGCGCAATATGGTTCTTATGTGAGTCGTCGGTGACCTATGCTCACCTCCTGTGGAAGGAAGGGGAGTTGTCACGGTTTAAAATTTCCGTTCCGTTAGTTCCGACCAACTATTGGCAACGCCGCTATCTAGATAGTACATTTTCCGACCCGTGGCACTACTGTTGATGGTAGCGTTACTGAATGCTCTCCGCTCTGTGATTGCGTCTGTGGTCGTATATGTCGGGTTGACGCAAATCAGCTGGAGCGTGTCACTTTGCTTTTCTCCGTTTTTCTGGCGAGTATCAAACCATTAAACTCTTGGATTTTTATCGTATTGATTGCGGATTGGAACAAGATTTATGGTTTAAGCCCTAATAGAGACCTGTTTCTATTTGGTTTATGGAAAAGGTTAACGCTTAATGCGGATTATAAAGGGAAGATATTCGATGGAGAAGATTAGGTAAGATAACCTATATTCGGTCACGTTGCCCATTTCTGCAACTTCTTTTATTTTAGCTCCGTTTTATGTTGAGAGTACTTATATTTGTTGTGCTGCGGATCTCGAACTGTCTGTGAACTCTGTGAACTATCTGCAAACTGTCTGCGAGCTGTCTGAGGCGGTTTGAGGTTGTCTGAAATAAGTGAGTCTACGTAGGATCTACGTTCTGTACAAACCATCTGTACTAGCTATCTGAACACATTCTACTTGGAAGATCAGACAATAGACACCCTGGTTGCCATTTGCCTTGTGGAAGTAATGTGAATTATTGTATTACGAAGAGCCTGAAGTACGTATTGACCCAATTTCCTTTCTACGAGGGTTGAAGAGTGAATGTTGGTTGAGAACCCATAATATCCTTTTGTTCACAGTCACTGTACATCTTAGACTGTTATGTAAGGTTAGTCCGTAGCATTTAAGTTATCTGAGAATATAAACGACTTAGGTCGAGACATTGATATAGCGATAAACAGTTGACCTGTTGTTCAGTCACCTAGATATAGACCGTTACATAGGTGTTTTATTCATGCTGGCCAGTATTAATCTAACTTTGAGGTTCACCTTTGGGTGATAAGTTTAGTAATATAATTCAGTTAAACGCATATTAAGATATTTGACTAGTAAGTTCGATAGAGATATTTTGTGGTAGGACATTGATTAGTTGTAGTGTTATCACCACATTTTTGGTGAGATTAAATTGTTAAACAATTGATCTTTTTTTTTTCTTCCTACCAGTCACTACTCTCATTTTGTGTGATCGAGCTTGTTCTGGCTTCTAGAGAGTGGGTTTTCGTGTACGTTTTCTCTCTTTTGTTTTCCCCCTGAGATCTGTGGTGATACCTCCTTTTATTTAACATCATAAAAGAGAGTGGCGCCCTAGTAAATAGTCTCAGCTCTGAGAGCTAGTCCGGGAGGTATTTGGTACACTCTCTGGAACCGGGCGGGCTCGTGACAATTGTTTTTATCAACAATTTTAAGATGTTTGGAATAATGTCATTATTATTATTTTAGATATCTTTAAATAATTCCTTTGTATAGTTAATTCGTTTAATATTTAGAAATATATAATTTTTTTGACATCTATTTAAAATTCGAAGAAGAAGTTGAAGAAAAAAATACAACCTAACCCATAATTCAGTGGAATTTCTTTGAGTCAAAATCTACCATGAACCAGCAAAGCTCATTAATTTAATCATTTATTATCATTCCAGTCAGTATTCGGTTTCAATTTTGTGTTAGTTTTAAATTAATTCCAAAATGATTAACAATTGTAGCGTACACAACTGCAAAAACAATAGTTTCAATAATCCCAAACTTTCTTTTTTCTCAATACCATTAGACACCGACAGGTGAGTGATACATATAGTATTGTAGAAAATGTTGTTTATTAAAAGCTCCCTTATTTGAGTAGTGCTTCAATTAGTTGAGATATCAGGAACCAATGGAATATCAGGAGGTTTACGCTTACGGTCGTCATTTCTTTACGATTAGTTGAGATATCAGGAACCAATGGAATTTCAGGAGTTTTACGCCTACTGTCGTCATTTCTTTACGATAAGTTGAGATATCAGGAATCAATGGAATTTTAGCAGATTTACGCCTACAGCAGGCTTAGTATAGTCGTCATTTCTTTACGATTAGTTGAAATATCAGGAACCAATATGTATGCAGAAGAATGAAATTTTTTTAGATGAATATTTGAGTTTGTATCTATATGATTTTCAATTTTATAAATAGAAATAACAATAATATAATATATATATATATATAACAAAAATCAATAGGTTTTTTTTTCTCCCACCATAATGAGGTAACCCTTTCTAGAGAACACTCAGCATATTTAGCCCAGAGGAGTACTTACAGGGGTGGGTGTACTGGGGGTAATTAACTAATTTCCAGATTGAAGTCATGTAAATCATTCTGGTACTATACGTTCTTCAATATGATCATTAGAGATAAATAATTATGGAAGATTGAGTGGACATCTTATAAAATGTTCAATAAAAATCTCATTTCTGATCCTTCTGAAAAAATTCCGAGTTTTGATCTTCCAAGTAAACATTGGACAGTTCTTAATAGTTTCAGAACAGGTTATCGTCGTACCAATAGCATGCTATTCAAATGGAACTCAGTTCCAAGCGCAAGTTGTGAATGTGGATATGCAGAAGAAACAATACCTTATCTCATCAATAATTGTCCCATATAAAAATTTCAAGATGGTAAGCGGATTTTACGTAAGGATCTTTCTTTGAAAGCTTACAAAATTCAATTAGTTCAAGGACTCAAGCTGACCGACCTTCAAGCTCACAGAGACCCATTATTGACTTAACGTTCGGAACAAACAAAATGCCTGAATCTGGGGTGATGAACAACCCGAAGGGTCTCAAGAATTGCCGTTAAATCCAGAGAAAACAAATGTTTGGTGTGGTTTAAGGGCCGGTGGAACTATCGAATGGATCTTGTTAATAGTCGAGGTCAGCATTTGAAAGAAATTATCTTTAAAAAATGATTGTTATTAATGTTTTTTATTTGTTAATAAATATTATAAAATCGAATTGTTTTTATTAATTTTTTTATTGAAAAAGTACCTCTATATGAATCACCCTTTACAACACATTTACTCAAAACTTTTGTAAGTAGATTGTTAATTAATCGCAATAAATTCGGTAGAAACAAAATTATCAGCTCTTTGAAGATCGGTTCAGGATCGTTTCTCAGATTATAATGCCGCATTTGATTCCTCCCAATTCTTGAATATGTTTAGGGTTGGTTAGGAATAATGTATCCAACGAAACCTCTGGAGGGTACGATGCAAATTAGCTACCGCAGCCCCAATTACAACACGTCAAGATTGACAGGCGCTTTTTTGTTGATCGCTACGTAACTCCGAGACAATCTCCAACAGCGCACCCAATCATCAAAGTCGCATCTGACAGCAATTTGGCGGGGCCAGGCTCCGGGCCATGATTTTAGAGTCGTGAGGATCCGACATCAGGCCGCACTCTCGCATCGAAACCGCTCATTTACCAGGCAGCTAACCACCAATAATAATTTTTCTCCATCTTACTATAAATAGCCGATTTGATATGATCGGCCAATGGAACGTTCCGAACCGAACACGCACTATTATTATGGACTATTATGTGTTATTGCGGCTAATACGCGTGTAGCGGACGGCCGTGTGACCCTGGTCGCTATCTACCGATACAATCTCCGATGTGGCAGGCGGCCACCGCCGGTGTTGGTTCGCCGAAACGGAAATATGGAAGTCCGATTTTTCGACATTGGTCGTCGACATGCAATGGAAAAATGGCCGAATCGAAGGTGAAAGCGGTTTATTCAAGAGTAGTATTCCGGAGAAGATCAGTAAATGAAATGCTTCCGAACTCAATTTTACATTGAAAAAGTATGATCTTCAAAAATGTTAATTTGTTCAGAATTATTATTTGGGATATAACCGTCATCCTGTATTGTTTATCTTTCCAACGTGACCACAGATGTTTTCTGTCGTTTTCAAGGCCAAAGATTAGCCTTTTCAATACTGACAATATTGAGAAAATGTTCAATTTTCACTAATAAGTCTCAAATTGACAGAACTCCAAACATTAGAACAAATTTTCACTACTCTGTGGTTTGAAGACTTCTTCAATTTACTTCGAATAATTGACCTACAAACTTTCGGCAATACAATTGATGCTACACTTGTGGGATTAAAAGCGATATTCATAAATATCTTCAACCACAGTTAAGTACAAATTTGATCGTGTTTCCAAGTTCTGGCAATTTGATACTTTTTAGAGAAAATTATTAAAATTACTTAAACAGATTTTTAAAAAGCTAAAGATGTCGGTCGAAACGTTGACAAGAGGGACAATAAGAGATAATTCTTCTGTAATTTGTGGATTTATTTTTTTATTGAGACAATAAACTCATTGGAATATTTTTGAAAAATTGGAAAACACTGACGAAAGTAAGGTACATTGAGGTACACGTACAAACTACATTGTAAATGAAAACTAGATGTGAGGTTCAAAACCATATGTCTCAAGCCAACAATATCCAAACCTACATCTTTCCTCCTGTTTTTTTAACCGTATTCATTAATCCCTCAATAATACATTAATTAGAACTGAACATTTTCATACACACATATAATTTCGATGAAATTCGTGAAAGCTTTTGAATCTCTCAATATATATAGGGTGAGTCTTTGACCATTGCGTATTTTAACCATGGATTTTTGACGTCATAAGATACATTTTCATTTTTTGAAATTTTTCCAAATTTGGCAACGTTCAAGAGATATAGGGTGTTGAAATTGCTATAGCTCTCTTCCATCTAATGATATGATCATTTTTTCATTTACTCAAGAGAAAAGAGAAATGACATATGTCCCGATGATTTTCTTTGAACGATGGCCATCACAGATCGATATTGGCGTAATATTAATCAAAATTTTCATAACGGGAAATCATAGAGATAGAATTAATTTGAGATATATGTTTGTTCATTCATTAGAGTTCATATTTGCATCACATTGTCCCATAGTACGGGAAAAGACTATTTATTGTTCACCTGATCAGAGTGCTAATAGATTTGTTATGGTTTGAATATTTACTGCAAGTAGCTCAACAAGAGCGCCAAAGCAATCTGACCTCACGCCAGTGCTATATAAATTTCTTATTAATTGAATAAGTTGAAATAAAACACATGAAATATATCTGTGAAATATCTGATTATTATTAAGAATATTTAAAAAAACAATAATTTTGAAGAGCTATGTTGACTCCCAAAAATGAATACATCAAGTGCTTTTTTGAAATTGAAATTGAATGAGTAGTTATAACGAATATTATTGCCCTGATGTAATGTGTGAATAACCGAATACATATTGAAATTTCTTCTAGTATTTAATATGGGCCGATTATTCAGATAAAACACCTGCTCTATCATGTAAGGTCATCGAGTTATTGCATCACCAACTCATGAAACCCTCAAAACTCACAATAAAATAGCCAATTACTAAACCCATCCTAGTTTTTTCTGTATGCTCGAACATTTAAAATAACTTATTATTCTTCATAAATCTTCCTAAAATACACTGTTTTCAACAGTATTCGATGTTGAATTATTTATTGCTATTATTGTGAATTGGTTATTATTGTTGTAATTTAGTTTTTTTTTTAATTTCTGCTATTATTACTTTCCTTTTCTTTCAATTGAATGTGTTTAGATTGCTTCTTCTAGCTAATATGCGTTGTTGTTTAATTCCGTTACAATATTTATGTATGCTGCTTTTATTCCATATATTTTGTTTTTATACTGAATCGATAATCAGTCATTTATATGTCCTATGTAACTTGACTTTGCTTGAATAATAGAATTATTTTTTATTGCATTTCCTACAACTGAGCGGTTCTCTGTTGGAAATAATGCTTTTATTCCAACTTAATCGATTACCAATAATTTATTCGTTATATGTAACTTGAATTTGTTTAAAAAATTTTATTACTTTTTTATTGTATTTTTCTGTAACTGCGAGGTCTAGCCTGTTGGAAAAAAAGGCTTATTATTATTATTATTTAAATTAATACCTCCTATCTAAGAATTTCTTCCACTATCAACCAAATGGTTGATAGTGATGAAAAGACTATTCTAGATTTAAATACTTTTAATTTTTACTCTACATGATTCGAGATAGTTCAGCTCATCTTCAGGAGTATAAATCACATAAATGAAGCTGAAATCAACAATAAAATCTATGAGGATAACGTAAAAACGCTCAACAATGCAAAACATAGTACAAAATCAAGCGAAAATATAAGTGATAAGATAGAAGCAAAATCTAACTAATGAAAGTTCAAAAAGTTCAAAAACTAATATCAAAATATAAATTAAATTATGAAAAATAAATATAAAATAGTGAAAGATCAACAATGTGAAATAATTTTAAAAAGGGAATTATTAGTAGAAAAATTTATAACTGAAAAATTTGCGGTTGTAACAAACCGCATTGAATGATGTTAATTGAAAAAGGTGGAATGTCATAAAAAAACCTACATAAAAATTTTCAAAAACAATTCGTGGTAAATCCTTTCAAGTCATGCCAATTATCTATAATCGTTCCTTCAAATCACTACTAAGGGAGCCCTCAAACACAAAACAACCTAGTTTCAACAAAATGGGCAATGTCACAGACCAATCGAAGAATCAAAATAAATATGATTAAATCGAATAAAAGAAATAAGACTATGTCGGAATTTTTTTAACATTTATTAATGAACATATCCTCCAAAATCATGTGTTTCATACCATAATCGCAACGCTGGAACATTTTCGAGATTATGGATCTATCGAATTGGAGAACCCGTGTCTCTCAGATGCAATCCAAACGTGGAGTTATTAGAAAAATTAGTTCGACTTCGTAAATACCATGTTATTCTAGTTGACAGAGTTCTACCCGCTCTAGGCACACAAACAAATTTGCAACCACTGGAACCACATTCCAACATACAGGGTGAGCCTTTGACCACTGCCTTAATTTTAACCATAGGTTCTTGAGATCAAAAGAAACACCTTTTCCATTACGGTTTTTCTATATTCAGCTGCGTTGAAAAGTTATTAGCATTTTAAGTTTTCACATTGGGCAAATACCCCTCTGTAGTCCAGTTTAGTTTGAATGAAAAATACCTTCCACAGCATCCACTATTGAATCTGAATTGTTTAAAAACATTATTTTCCTTCTAAGTAATGATTCACTCACTCATGTTTCATCCGATGAGGTCCATATCCAGAAGGAAGATACAAAATACTAATTTTCTGGTAAAAAAATTCACCATAAACATAGATTTTTGTTGTTCTACTATATTTTCTTTCTACTTCAAGATTATAAACCATAGTAGTGAGAAACCCACAAGAATTGGAATAAATCTATTGATGCCAAAATATGCACGAGTGTTATCAAAAACCTTCTTCAAGAGATCATTTCAATTGATATTGTCGTTTGAATATTACAGGTGAAAATGCAATTTTTATATCAAATTTTATACAACCTATATCTTTTGAACGGGGCCAAATTTGGAAAAATGTTATAGGAAGAAAATGTTTCTTTTGACGTCAAGAATTTATGGTTAAAATTAACGCAGTGGTCAAAGACTCACCCTGTATAAACCCCAACAATCAAGTGTATTCAGTTTGTCTTTATTCCTCACTAAATGATATCGCAAAGTATTGATGCTTTTAAAAATAAAGTTACATTATCTCTTTTTAGTATATTTATGATCGAGTGGGTATTATTGTCACAATAAGTAATTTGAATGAAGAGGGTGGTATCAGTTTTATCAGGTGTGTTAGTAGTATCAAAGGAACCATAGGTGAAACGACATCTCGGGCAATGGAAGCATCAGGAAGGAATGTATTAGCTCTCAGTTGTTCCACCAACTATTTCTGAGATAATCTATTGAATAATATGTCCACAAGACTAACGGTATAGCCATTGTTCACTACGATCTGTTTAATATTAAGTAGTTCTATAGTAAAATTCAGTGGTGACAGAGGCACGCCAAATAACCAGTGGAAAATGAAATCAAAAGACGCTAACTTATGTGAAAAATAATGGAAAGAATCTTGCGGAATCACATGATCGGTCTGAGTGAGTTTTCTGCAAATATAATATTAGATTCAAACCTGTCGCCTGATCTGATCAATTTCAAAACTAATAGGATCGCCCAGATATTCGATTCTAAAAACATCATCTGTCTGACAAACCCTCCTTGAC
>JARTUT010000501.1:0-129777 GCA_030674115.1 Micraspis discolor
TCATTTCTTGATTTTGTACTGCTTCTATGGCAGCTTTTAGTCTCTTTGGAGTATTTAAGTGGCGGCTTCTTCCGAACATAGTTACGCACCATGTCTAAAACAAATTATATAAATTTGCATTTAAATTTTACAAACGTTTATTGTCGAATTCAACTGGGAAAGTGGAATTTAACGTAGGTTACACTTTACCCCTTACTACTATTTTATAGGGAAAGTGTAACCTAGGTCGATTTCTTCATAAATAAACACATATTACTTTTTCATACGTTTAAAATACAAAGAATTATTGTTTATTGGATACTTACTTCAAAAAGTTTTAATATTCGCTTGAATTTCTTGGGTTTAGCATCCACCTGCAACGAACACGTACTTGCTCACCATGCGACGTAAACAGCTGATATTCTAAATGTAGCCAAGGTCAAACCCTAAATGTAGCGCTGTCGGATTAATACACCAGAGCGCACTAAAGGAACATAAATAGGTTTGTATGGCACAGATGGAGCTACTTTACAGAAAGTAATTTTATCGGAATTGGCCTGGGTCCCACTTGCCCCATATTTCCACTTACCCCGGTGTACCTTATACATCATAATTTTTTTGCGGCAAGAATTGTTCGTTGACTTAACCAAGCATAATTCTGATAATTCTCACTAATTTTTGCGAAAACATTTTCAATAAGAGCTAATTGAGAGTCTACAAATCGGCAAAAGTCGTTGGTAAGAGCAATTAATCCAGATGTCGCATCAACTGGGACTTTTCCATTTCCAACAGCTAACAATTGTTTGGAAAATTGTGCAGCACTTTGATCATTTTGAAGTTGAACTCTCATATTAGTGTGGTATTGTATGGCTGTGAGGCTTGGCAGTTGAGCAAAGTTCAGCAAGATCGCCTTCTAGCGCTGGAGATGGATTTCTAGCGGAGATCGGCAGGAGTATCGAGAAAATCAGAAACTAACGGATTAGAGAGATGATGGGTGCGCAGGCAACGATAGTAGACGACACAAAGAAGGCTCAACTGGTCTGGTGCGGGCACGTGCAGAGGATGACAGACGAACGCATTCCAAAACAACTGCTCAATTGGGTACCTCCTGAGAGATTAAGAGAGGCAGACCGAAGACAACCTGGCTGCAGGGTATTGAAAGGGCCATGTCGGGGAGAGATTTGAGGCCGGGAGACTGGGTGGATCGACAAAGGTGGAAACTAGGAACCGGAAGGCGGCTAACGCTATGAACCCCGAAATATATATATACTCTCATATTAGTGGTTAGCGATAATGTTTTTACGTTATTCCGTAAAGGTGATGGCTTCAGGCAAGCATTCAATTGACCTTCCACGAGGAGTTACTGGCAACGTCTGCCTGAAATCGCCTGCCAACAATATCATCAAGCCGCCAAAGTTGTTGTTATTTCGCCGAAGATCCTTCAGTGTGAAGTTAAGTGCTTCAAGTGATTTCTTATGCGCCATTATGCACTCATCCCAAACAATGAGCTTGCATTGCACCAACAATTTTCCCATTTCAATGGATCGGGAAATATTGCATGTTGGAGTGTCAATTGTGTTTAAATTGAGTGGCAACTTGAGAGCAAAATGCACAGTACGACCGCCATCAAGAAGAGTCTCCATAGTCTCATCAAACAATGTATCACGCACCGGCGCCATCTACTTAAAATATTGGTTTGTAGTACATGCTATGTATCAGAGATTGCGCTGTATGTGAAAAAAGTTTTTCCCGCTTTCTGTTGAATTTTTCCTGAATTTTCTTTGCTATAAACCTCACGGAGCCGAGACCTTTCCAACGAATGCAAAACCGTGGAAATCGGTTCGTGCGTTCTGGAGTTATAGCGTCAGGAAGGCAAACCCGACTTATTTTAATATAGTAGATTAGATAGTGATTCTCCTATCGGACATAATTTCTATCTTAAATACTTAGGAGTTAAATTAGATAAATCTTTCAATTACAAGGCTCATTGAAATGATCTGAGCCTAAAACTGGAAACTAGGAATAATATTCTTTAGAAATTAGCTGGATCATCTTGGGGTGTTGATGCTTCCACTCTTCGCACAGCATCCCTAGCCTTAATCTATTCTGTAGCTGAGTATTGTTGCTCTGTTTGGTTTAATAGTGCACATACACAAAAAATCGATGCACAATTGAAAACATCCATGAGAATAATTACTGGCACCATAAGATCAACACCGGTTCATTGGTTACCAGTTTAGTCTTACATTGTTCCTCCCCATATTCGCAGACAGACTGCAGCTCTGAATTCTTGGACCAAATATCATTATTTTCCTAATTTATTACCAATTATTGCATATATTCCACAAAATACAATTCCAAGATTGAAGTCACGTAAACCATTCTGGTATAATACGTTCTTCAATAGGAACATTAGGAACATAAAGAATTATGGAAGATTGAGTGATACTTTTAGGAAATGTTCAATAAAAACAATACTTCATCTCATCAATAATTGTCCCATATATAAATTTCAAGATGGTTTTAGGGCAATTCTCGATGTTTCAGTTTCTATTTTGGAACGGGTTATATATTTCAAACAAATATGATAGGTATATTTTGTATTCAGTTCTTTTTTCTGCTTTTGCCTTTTTATTTTCAGATCCGATATGTTCAACTTGAAGATGCGTCTGTGTTTATTAAAAGAAGATCACTCTTGAAGAAAGAAGTCCCTCAAATATATTTAAGTTTATTTTGTACACACGACAATACTTATGCGGGGAACCAGGGTTCTTTTTACTGAGGTTTTTCCCTAGGTTTTCATGTCATACACCAAATTGTATGGCACCCCGTCACAAACCCCAGCTAACATTCGTTTTGTAAGCCAAAAGTTCAAAAGAATATGTTATAATAATAATATAATATAATAATGTAGGTATATAACAAATTGATTTTCGTAATTTGAGAGCCCAAAAAAATTTTTACATTAAGTGCTCTTTATAATTACGTTGGCAACAGTAAGTACCTTTTTTTATTCCATTTATTTCATCAGGCAGGTGAAAAAACATCAAAACAGAAAAACTTGTAAATTTTATTGAAACTTGGACCTCCATTACAGAACTCTGGTTGATTCGCAAAAGGTTTGTTAGAATTTAATAAATTTAAATTTTCTATGTAACGCGGTATTACCGAAAACGACCTAATCCGCCACTAATTGCTAAATTTTTGGTTTCCGAAATGAATTCTCGTATTTATTGTATTCTTTGTCTTAGGAAAGAGGAATTTTTATTCTTACAACTGTTTTATTTTTTTCAAATAATGTTATTTTCCTATCCCATCACAAATGAAAATAATATGCAGCGTCCTGATAGATTTTGAGTAACACAATAAATCTAGAACATATTTTTTTTTTATTATAACGGATCACGTGGTAAAAATCTGCTTCCCTAGTGGTGTAAAATATTGATATATAGAATGACTACTTACTTGTGAATCCAATTTTTATAGTACAGATCGAAGAAACAGTCAATATTATCGTTCTGAATGGTATCGTAAAGATTTTCCAATTCGTTAAAAACCAGAGCGAAATACTTCTCAATAGGCAATCTTTCCAATTTCAGATTATTCTCGACGTTGTATTCCATTATGTAATCGTTGAGACTTCTCGTTGGTTGTTTGTTGTCCAAATTCAAACCACAACCTGCAAACGTTTAAAAATACTTCAACACTCAAGAACTGATCATTTTTTGGTTATTTTTACCTATATTCAAAACTGCTATCTTATTGCCAATTGTCGAATTAGCAATGAGACCGCCAATTTTGACTTTCTTATTTAGATAAATATCATTTGGCCATTTGATACCAATATCCAATCCCTAGAAACAAAACAGTAAAGGAAAATTAAATTACTTATTCGGCTGAAATTTTGTAATATCAATAAATTAATTTCATAAGACGAGCAACTAAAGCCGCTAGTTGTCAATAGATGGCTCTGACAGCATAAACTGGTAGTCAGGGTTGCCAATTCAATAGAATTCCTACAAAATCTGGTTGAAAAAGATGCCCCTTTAGTGACCGAAATTTTTATCTCACTATAGTATAAATTCTGATGGCAACAAAGTAATTGTAGTAGATTTCTTTTTGTTATGGATTCCCAAAGTCCTCAGGGGTCCACGTGCGAGTCGATGGGGGGTCTACGTTAGGCGCAATTAAAAATAGGGGTCCACAATTGAAGCCTGATGATCAACTTTGTTTCGATAGTGAAGAATTAAAATGTCTACTCTACTTCTCTTACAATATAATATAATAATAATTAATATATAATATATAATGTTGACTTAGAATAAACTCAGAATGAATTAGAATATATGGCAGAAAATTTCAAAGTTCGATAGATCAGCAAAAAAAATATAAAAAAAATTTTTTTTGTATTCTCATCTTCAACCTTGTATATTTCATTCAGATTTCATCATATTCCTCTATACTCACCGCATAGCCCGGATGTTTCTTGATTGCTTCAACAACTGCAACTATAACTAGGTGTTGAACAATCGTTAACATCCTTCCTAAGGGAGAACTTAAGGGAATGTGTAACTGGAGGGAGAAGCATGCGCTACCAAGCGGACTCAACCATGTGTTATTGGAACGACCTGAAAGAGATTTATATTTTTATTCGAAGGATATATATATAAAGATTTGAGGTAGGTTTCGCAGAGCGCTGCTTGATGATTGGAACTAAGATGTCTAAAATACTGGTGTGTGCACTCCTCCGATTTTGACTTACAGGTTTGGCGACATGGGGATTCTTTCATTTTCTCTCCGCTAGGCAGCGCCACTCAAATTTATTAGAATGTCAGTTTCTGATTAGAATAAATTATTCATTGCGTTTCAATGTGTTTAAAGTAATTATTTATTTTATATAATGCGTTTTTGTATTTTATGTGGACAGCCTAGTGCTGCGGATGAAAATTCACGAACTTTTAGTGAGCCAAAGGTGAGTAGAAATGATCTTTTTTTCTGCTTTTGTCTTTTCATTTCCAGATTCACTGTGGACAACTTGAAGAAGCCTCTGTGTTCACCAATAGAAGACTACTCTTGAAGAATGAAGTCCCTCAATTATATTTCAGCTTATTTTTGCACTTTCACACTTAGGCGGGAGTCAGGTTTTTTTTACTGTGGTTTTTTTCCGTAGGCCGAATTGTATGGCACCCCGTCACTAACCCCTGCTCTATATGCTTTATTGTTTGCTAATCAAATATTGTGAGCCAAAAGTTCAAAAGATTATTATATATATTGAAATTATTTACTTTATATGTTCAATTAAAACTTTTTGAGAATGAGAATACATATTTGTTCATCATTACAGAAAGAGAGCTCCCAAATCACCCATGCCATCCTATAGTAACTACTTTGAACCGGACCTCCCATATCATTCCTTCCCAAGCCCAATAGAAAACATTCCTACTGATATTACAAACCTTTTCCTGCTTAGCCAAAATGATCAGATCAGAAATTAATAAAACACATACATAAATGAGCATCAACTAACCATAAATCAGGCTTGTAAAATCTTTATAAAATAATACTGAAAACATTTATGTTTGAGCAAGAGACCATCTATTAGTGAAAAAAATTATACTTCAATGTATTAGAAAAAATATGGATAAACCATACTAATTGAAAGCATTACGTGATCAGAACTCGCATCACAAGAATATCTATTTAACAGCCAGTAAATCGGTGAAATCCATTGGGAACTTCTGAGAAGCGATACGCCCTCTTTTTGTCTAGTTAATTTTTCAGGGGAATAAAATAAATTTATTCCATATTTGAGGTTAATTTGATTTAAAATTTCTACAAATGTCAAGAGTTTGCGATGTAAATTTATGAATGAATTGCCTTGTGGCTCCCTCAGTGAGTATAAAACTAAACAGTCGCCATGTCCCAAAAAGTAAAATGACGTTTCCATTCAAAATTTGACAAGTGCACACACAGTATTTTAGACATCTTAATTGGAACTAAGATGTGTAAAAACAGTGTGTGCGCACTTGTCACATTTTCAATTTAATTGAATGATTCAAATTTGGGGCGCCACCACCCTAAAATGCAGCTCTCCTATTCGCCGATTTCGACTCATTTCAAAGTCGCTTAGCAACGCGTCAAGATGGACTGATGAGTATCCGTGTTAGGAAAGAAAAGTCATTTTTTTGGAATTTTTCATATTTATTTCTCGACATAGTCTCCGTTTAGCTCGATACACTTAGCTCCACGATATTCCAACCTATTCACGTCTTCAAAAAATACGATTTCTCGTAATAGGCCTTCGTTTCAGCGATGACCCCCTCGTTTGCCGTGATCTGTTGTCCGCCAAGCCAATTTTTCATGTTTGGACACAGAAAGAAGTTACACGGTGCCAGATTTGATGAATATGGTGGGTGAGGCAGCTGTTCGTAGCCCAATTCGAACAATGTGGCAGTTTCGACTGCTGATGAATGAACCGCTGCGTTGCCGTGATGGACAAGCAATTTACACTGCGCAAAAAAATTAACGCACATTCTGAATATCTCAATTTTCATGAAAGTTAACTCTACATTATAATTATAACTTATTTTTCATGTTCTCTCGAGAAGGTTTTGAACGAAACAAGACACATTAAATAAAAGAAAAATTCAACATTTAACCAAATCTTATGTGAAAGAAGAGAAATAACCAATTTTCAAAAACTGGAATGCTGATAAGTGATTTAATACTAGGTATTTCCACCCCTTGCGTTATAACTTATTCTTCATGTTCTCTCGAGAAGGTTTTGAACGACACAAGACACATTAAATGAAAGAAAAATTCAATATTTAACCAAACCTTATGTGAAAGAAGAGAAATAACCAATTTTCAAAAACTGGAATGCTGATAAGTGATTTAATACTAGGTATTTCCACCCCTTGCGTTAATTACAGCTCGGCAACGACGGTTCATACTCAAAATGAGTGATCTTAAAATGTTCTGATCTAATCCTTCCCAGATTTCTGAGTTGGATTCCTAAGTCATCAAGAGTAGCTGGATGATTTTCTGAACTTCTCAGCCTTCTATTGAGGTTGTCCCAAACCTGCTTAATCGGATTGAGATCTGGACTTCTTGCTAGCCATTCCATTCGAGAGACTTCAACCTCTTCTAGGTACTCCTGAACGATGCGCGCACGATGGGGTCTGCCATTATCGTCCATAAAAATGAAATTTTCACCAAAGTATGGGGCAAATGGCATTGCATGCTCTTCAAGAATGTTTCTTATATATCAGCATTCATAGCTCCATTATCAACGACCACTAGGACTGTGCGAGTAGTCAAATATATTCCACCCCATACCATAATCGATCCTCCCCCGAAAACAGTAGTATTCAAGCAATTGCACTGAGCATATCTTTCATGTGGACGTACAAGGGAACGTCGATCACAATGATAGAGGCAGAATCTAGACTCATCTGTGAAGAGATCTCTTTCCCAATTAGCCTCTTCCCAATGGATAGGCTCTCTCGCAAAATCCAAACGCGCCCTTCGATGGGCTGGGGTAAGAGGTGGGCTTCTTGCCGCGACACGAAGCCTTAAATCATATTCTCTGAGGCGATTTCTTATTGTCTGAGTGCTAATTTGCACCCCATGAGTTTGCTCAAGCTGATTTTGAAGGAGGCGAGCGGTTGCGAACCGTTGTCTCAACGAAGAAACTCTCAAGTAACGTTCTTGAATGGCAGTTGTTACCCGTGTCTACCCTGTCCTAGTATTCGGACATTCATACCTGTCTCCCTGAATCGCTGCAACATTCTGGGCACACTTGTATGGGAAATTCCAAACCTTTCTGCAAATCTTGTGTATGTCCATCCTTCTTCTCACAAAACTACCGCTTGGGCACATTCCTCTTGGGTCAAATTGCGTGTTTCGCGTTGCATAGCGATCGAGTGTAGAAAATCAAACGAAAGAAAAACTATTGATCACTAGAATTGATCGAGAACAACTGATTTCAGAATGGAGCCAATACATTCAAAATCTGATAATCTCATATTTTTTATTCCTGCTGGGAAAAAATATCTGTATTGAAGAAAAACGTTGAAAGTGGATAACATATGTATGCATAATTCTGATAAAAATAATTATCATTGAGAACACCTTCAGTTGTAGAATAAATTTGAGATTTCCATAATGTGCGTTAATTTTTTTGCGCAGTGTATTTAGTTACGGAAGGGCGCGTTTTTCCTCAGATGCGGCATCAAATCGACCCAATAATTCACTGTAGTATTGCCTTGATATTGTCTTTCTCTTTTCCAGTGAGCCAGTGGCCATAACCTTAGCGGCCGATGGCACTACCTTCTTGGCCTTCATCGAATTACGTTCGTCTGGGCAAGTCCATTGCGTCGACTGTTCATTGGTTTCTGGTGTATAGTGGATGATCCAGGTTTAGTCAACGATTACAAATCTCCGCAGAAATTGGCCTTGAATAGGTACAGAAAGTTCTTAGAAGTTATTCAGAAACTTACTCCGAATAAGCTCAAAGCGTTCACAAACTTACTCTATGACAGTGGATGTACTCTCCTTTTTTGTAGAGTAATATCATACCCTGACTAATGTATAATCATTTTGTACAATAAAATGGAATTTGGGTTAATTTGAAGTTTAAGGTCCATATACTGGGTGAGTCTTTGACCACTGCGTAAATTTTAACCATAGATTCTTGACGTCAAAAGAAACATTTTCTTTCTATAATATTTTTCCAAATTTGACCACGTTCGAAAGATAGGGTGTTGAAATTTCATAAAAAAATTGCATTTTCACCTGTAATATTCAAACGACAATATCAATTGAAATGTTCTCTTGTAGAAGGTGTTTGATAACAGTCATGCATATTTTGGCATCAATAGATTTATTTCATTTCTTGTGGGTTTCTCACTACTACTGTACAGATTGGTTAAATTGCATGAAGAACAAATATCACTTGAACTAAAGGTCTGTATCTTGTACTTCCTAGAACCACTAGACTTTTTGCAGATAAAATTATTCATCATCTTTTCTCCTCAATGGCGCCATTTTTGAGATATTTGAAGTTCAAAGGAATTAAATCGATATATCATCTGATGAAACATGAGTGAGTGAATCATTTCTTAGAGGGAAAATTATCGTTCTAAACAACTCAGATTAAATAGTGGATGCTGTGGAAGGTAATTTTCATTCAAACTAAACTGGACTACAGAGGGGTATCTGCCCAATGTGAAAACATAAAATGCTTATAACTTTTTAATGCAACTGAATATGGAAATACGGTAAAGGAAAAAAGTGTTTCTTTTGATCTCAAGAACTTAAGGTTAAAATTAACGCAGTGGTTAGACTTATCCTGTATATGTATATATTCTATTATAGTTTTCGGTCTGGTTAGGTTATTTAAAAGGTATTTCAAGCGAAAAACCAAGAGTAACCGGTTATCTTTGGTCTTTTGTGGTAAATATCTTTTGCATTGAAGCGGCTTGGGTTTTAGATCCGTGACGTCATGAGTTAACCTCAATTTGATAGAGAAATGTCAAGAATAACCAAGTAGGGTTAGATGTGTATAAACATGAAAATAGTAAACAATAGCAAGGACTTTGAATTATTTGGAAGTTGAAAAACTGATCTTGGTAGAACCGAAAGACTATTGAATATTCCACAGAGATAATTAATAATCCAAACTTTATAAGTAGCAACACGAATTCGATTTAACGAAATGGAAGTTCAACTCCAGGTAGGAACTAAGGCAATTTAAGATCAAATTAAAAATAATACGCTCTTCCTAAATTCACAGGTTCAAAAGAAAACTTAAAGAACGTGGGTGAAAAGTTGTGTCGTTTAGATTGAAAGAACTCATCGAAAATGGGACCACAATACCCCTGATATCAAATAAGAAGAATGTAGAGTTTTTCAACATAATAAAAACCAGAGCAATTATGAAATACAGTTCTTGTAAGAAGAAAATACTCAGGATTTAATATAATCATGTGCTTCTGAATAATGTTGCTGAAAATCCTGTGGAAATTGTAAATTACAGATCAGTAATACAACTGGTCTGTCAACTGAAGATGCGTTGAAATGAAACTTATAAATTCAATGACTTTCTTGAATTTTAACTTTGAGGGCTGTAGGAATTTGATCACAATTTAAATTTTAGGAAAACTCAAAAATAAAATTGGAACCAGAAACTGTACATTCAATGGAGAAAAATTTCATTTCTATAAATCACCTAGGTAAAAAAAAATATTTGGAAACCATTAGAAGCATTGTAGAATGTACAGATTAGGTTTGCTTTTCATTAGAGAAAAACAGAATTCCTTGTGTATTTTGTTAGCTGCAGTAATCAATAATTTTATCAGCAGCTGCAAACTTTGAATGCAGTGAGAAACTTAACCAGTCATCAACTGAAAGTACGTTGAAGTAACACAGAAAAACCATCTTTTCTTATTGAATTTGTTATAAAGATAATATTAAATTCTATTTCAAATTTCAGGATAACTCTATAAGAGAAGAAATAAAAGGTTCAAAGAGCAAATGTCATTTGTGTGAAGCAATCTAGATTGATAATGATTTGAAAATTACAAGAAGAACCTGAAAATTATAGCCACAAGAAATCAATAAAAATCCATTGAGAATTCTGTTAATGAAACTATGAAAAGATAAATTTTCAGGTTGCTTCAAATTTATGTTATGTGTGCAATACTGAGAGTATCTGCAAAGCATCGTATCAATAGTTTGGGTGTTATGATGTTCTGAGAATGCATAATATGGTAGCAATGAGGAGAAATTTTAAGATAGATCATTAAATTGAAAGAAGAACCAGTAGAAGTGACCAAATAACTCTCTTTTTTAAAATTGGAATAAACTGAAATATACAAATTCAAAATATTGTTTGTTAAAACCATTATGAGATTTGTCATTGTCGTTCCTAAAGTTAAGAGATTAAGAAGTTCTTTCATTGCCTTTTTGTGTTTGTTTTAAATTTTCATCAAGTATAATCTTGAAATAATGGAAAAATAGATTTAATTTCTAACTCTGGAAAAAATTCGTCATTGACTTTAAAATTAAAACATTCCCATTCTGTCTCTTTGACTTAATTTTCTTCCTTTTACTAGCTGTTAATATTGATATTTTTCATTTTAATCATTTCTTGTCATTTTCTTCATTCCTAGTTACTCACAAAATAATTTTTTTATGATCATTTTTTACATGTATAGATATTATATGAGTCTAATTTGGTATTTTTTCCTTGTTAAATTTATTGTAGTTTCAGTAATTCCATTATAAGGATATATTGGCTAATAAAAAATTGCTTATAAAAATGTCTTTTTGTTTATATAAGCTTCAGGAATGGGCCTTTTTATCTGAATCAGATAAACGCTCAGATAAGCTATGAGCATAAATAAACACGAATCAAAAGAATGACAGCACGGATAACCAAACCTGAGCATTCAAGCGATAATTTCTGGTTATTCTTTCTGGATTTCGAAGGAATAACCAAGAAGAAGCAGCAATAACTGCTAGATGGATCAAAATAATAACCTGGTTACTCTGGGTTATTCGCTTGAAATACCCTTATGTTGGGTTAAAGTAGGTTATAAAAATAAACGTCGTCAACAATTGAAAAATTCGATTCATCAACTCCTCACCGGTTTTCATTCGTGATATTAGGTTCTGGGGGATAGGGTAAGTTAGTTTTGATTGTTTCGAGTATGTTATAAATTCATTCAAAAAATAATGAATCAAAAAAATATAATGAATCAACAGAATATACATACAAATAATAAAAAATTTTTGAACCGTTATATCTCAAAAACGGTGACTCTTGGAACAAAATATTGATACACATTTTATAGATAATTATATGTTCTACAATATTTGTCTGGAGTAATTTTAACATAAAACTTGAAGTTATGCAGAAAATCGAGAAAACTGAATTTTAGGCCTCCTTGAATAAAATTTTTTCCATACAGGGAAACTAATATTTTATTCATAATTATGCTTTGAACAATTTCACCGACTCTCAGCTTGTAGGGAATTTATGTAACTTCACCCTTGTTATTTGGTCTCAATTGGCCGGTCTAAGGTCCGGTTGTACAGTGACAACTCAATTCGAAGCTCAACTGAGCTCGGTTCACTCTTGAGCCAGGTTCAGATATGTCATCCGGTTGTACAGGTTATGTTTGAGGCGAGTTCAAGTGAACTTTCCTTGAGTACAATTCTTCAGAAAATGGCAACGTCGCTTTCTTGGGGACATGCGTTTTGATACGAATAGTAACAAATTTTGGAAAATGGAAAAAGAAGAAGAGTTAAAATTCTTCTATGACAAGAGCGCAAATATAATTTTAAAAATTTGAATTGTTCTATTTGAACAAGATTAGTTGATGAGTGCTGTTGTGGTTGTGATTGAAAAAAAATGTCAGTAATAATGTCAGACGTAAAGCGAAGCGCAAATTGCACGTGTCTGAAGAGAACATTTTAATAAATATTATTAAAGAATACAGCAATATAATTGAAAATAAACAAATTGATAGTAATATAAATAAAATGAAAGGTGAATACTGAAGAGAATAGATAGGGTACCACAAACCACAAAACGTACTCCATCTTTTGATAAACGGAATCTTAGTAAAAATTCAGTTTCATTCCAGACCTCGAAATAATTCATTCTCTCCCTATATTTCTTCGGCATTCTACTCGAATTCATAGTAAAATTCACTGCTTCCACAAAATCTTCATTATCGGTCAATTCCGCAAGATTATTGTCGAGTTGAAAATCCATTTCTATTAATTTCATATTAAAAAATTCTGTTTTTGAGTGAAACACGTACACAACTCATTCACGAAAATACTACCTTAGCAAGCCTTTCAACTAAAACTATTTGACATATAACCTATAAATTGTAAATTGAACTCTATGATTGAACTGAAATTTCTGTTGAACCAGGCTTGAGCGCCCGATTTTGGAAGTTCAACTTGAGGGTCGGTTTGAGTGAAGTTCAGCCTTGAACTCGCACTGTACAACAGATATTTCTTATTTGAGTTGGGTTCAGTCTTGAACTAAGCTTGAACTCGGACTGTACAACCGGGCCTAAATAGAATAAACTCTGTATTTACCATTCCCTTCGAAACCCACAAAAAATCCATAAACACAAATTTACGTTCCGTTTCGATCCTACCCACCGGCGACAGTACCTAGAAAGTTTATTAGGGGTCATAAATACCGTACAGACCGTCCTATTTCGTACAATGGGCGTGACTGTTTTCAGTTTCTTGAAATTTTCGCTTGGTGCCATCTAGCGGAATTCGAGTTTCGCCGCAAGGTGGTGTACAGCCTTAAGGTTCCCAGATGAGGATGAAAAAATAGGAATTTGGGCTTCGCTGTTGGGATGGTCAAGTATTTGCCTAGAGAAAGCAATTTTCATTTGTTCAGATCATTGTGACCCTGAAGATAATGTGATCCGAGTAAATGGAAAAAGATTTTATGCTGTGTTGCCTTGTTTCACAAGAGACATCCAATGAGGTTAAGACTTTCAATGAGAGAGCCAAAACAAATCGACATTTTACAACGGAATGCTTTGTCTATCTTATATAGTCTTATGAACGCACCTCAACGGTTTTGTTTTTGATCCACTGTCGGAAAACGGGGAATCTTGCTAATACCTTCATCTCTAAATATTGATGTAAAATATCGTAGGAATTATACTGTGGCTCCGTTTAACCACATACCACATATGGCAGTGAAATTCTAATATTGAACATTAGTGGTGAAAAATTGAGATTAAGGTGAACTAACGATTTCCGAATACTGGGTTCCATGGAGATGATGTAACAAAAAATTTAGCATTGTGAGGCAATGCACAAAAAAAAATTAAATAACACTTACCAACGCCAGCTGTTTGTTGCCTTGGTATGACAACTAAGCCATGTTGTATTGGTTTGCTCAGTAGATATTGAGAGCTCTTAAGAATATCTGCATATATAACCAGTCTTCCAATAATTTCGGTGCTTAATGTCTACAAAAACAAAACACCCTAAGCAGTTTCCTTCAATGTAATAATTTTTTTTTCTTTTCAATCGCAACGCTTAAAAAATTTTCAATCAACATTCGAAAAAAATCTGCATGAATTAATCCAACATCTACAGTTATGTAAAGAAAGTTAGGTATATGATAGCATCTCTTGTCGCTTTAGAATCAAATTTTTAACTAATTAAAATAAGTAGTAAAATAGTTAAAATAGTAAAATAGTAATATATATAATATATATAAGTAAAATACGTCTAACCCAAATAAATCTCTTACAGAAAACAAGGGAAACGGTGTCAATAAACACATTACATAAACTTCATACTTTACACACTTAAAAAATCAAGCCTATATGGCTTCACCTATACCAGGTATTCATTTTCATTAATATGCTCTCAGAACAGGTCTTCGCCATATGTTGATTATTACTATCTAGCGGGTGCCCCTTCTCAAAATGGGTTCTATTATCTTTTTCCGCAGTCTGTGTGGAAAGTTCCAAGTTCCAGTGATCCGTTGAATATACACAGTAAGGGTTCTGCAATCTCTTATACGGTCTGCTTTACCAAAAGGATAGGATATCCCATCCACACCAAATGTTCTTTATATTCGTGGATCTCACAATATTCCCCAGTTCCTGTCTGACTATTTGTTTCAGATACATGGATACATGTAGATCGGACTCTTCAGCCGTACCTTCTACTCTAGAAATGAAGTGCCATAGTTTCATTCACCCAGGGTGACAGACTGAAACCTTTCATTTAACTCACTTTGCAATTAACAGTTCAGACACTAACCCCTTGCTCTTGACTGTCCTCTGGTTACTACTAGTCCAAATTCCTCATTCTTTCCAAGATTGAACATACTCAGTCGACTCATGCGCTTCAGTGTTTTCTTGCTTGTATCTTCCATTACCCTTGCGACTAGGTTAGGCTTTAGTGTTAAATCCGATGTTCCGACATTCGATCTCACATCTGCTCTGTCACCTGACGTCAACACAGTAGATCTCTATTATTCCAACGTCATAACTAGATTCGTTTATAGTTCTACTTGTATTATCTTCTCTTGATTATTATCCTTGCTGTCCAAATTCTGGCCCTCTGTGCTCTTATCGCTTTAGAATCAAATTTCATTCAATGATCTAATCCTTTCTGATAGCAACTAGTTATACACTTGAGAATCTGATTCTCCTCTCTACATGCTTTGAGCAACTCCTTCAGATGGGCATCTCTCACACTTAAGATTCTGCTCCGGTACCCTCCTCTCTAGATTCACCCCCCCCCCCCTACACGTCTGCAGATACCCTGATCTCGATCTGCTGATCTTATCATACAACTATCATCGAAGATTTTCGCATCCGTAGCACCTAGCAACTTCTAAAACTCTTTTCCTGCAATATGCACACCTGTTCGCGCTAATTCTCTCTGATCTACCGGAGCAAATCTCCACATCTTCTTCACTTTCGGACATCTTGTACCTACTTCCTCCCATCCAAAGGCTCTGTCTAGACGAGGCATAGGTCCGTGTATACCTTTGCCACCATCCTAGGCTCGCCACCTAGAGACGCTGGAGACAGAGCCAGCAAGCGAAGTTGCCTCGTAGCCAAGTCTTCGAGTCAACAGGGCCACACAACCGTACTGCCGGAAGCCGCATGGCCGAAAGCTAGACGGGGCCAGGACCTTCCGAGGATTTATACCTGGGCTCTACCAGTTCCGTAACCAGAGCCAGGTGAACACCGAACAGAGTTAGTTGACCCTTCACGAGTTATTCGTGAAGACAACGGAACCGTTCCGGCGCGCAATACAAGCTCTTCCTCACATCCTCAAATTCCCAGTGAGTGTTTGAGTGAGTGCGTGGGTGGCACGTATACTGCTCGCGCAGTGAATGTTCCGCCCCTAATTGCAACATGCCAGTATGAGTCGGTGTCCTTGGGACTCTAACTGGAGAGGGTTGTGGTAGGAAAATAGGAAGGGGGTTTTAGTGGGTGCAGGTCCCACACGAACCTGTCAGTCACTAATCCCAAGTGGCCGGGGAAGGCGTTCCCCCTGCCTAGGCGGAAAAAAAAGGTATATGACAGCATAGCTATAATTATAGAGGCATGCTTCAAGAAAAATCATAAATACCGGACGTTATTTTTTTTTCACTGCACTTCATGTGAAACGTGACAAGATACTCACATCAAAATAATGTGATGTAGAAAAATTGGGAGGATTAGTATATTTCATAATGGGCAGTCTGGATGATGAAGCGACACCAGGATCTGCACCGTGTTCACAAAATTCCATGGTCACATGTCCACAATCTATTTTGTTATCCACCAACTCGGAGCAATTCTTCAAAAGCTCGTTCACAGACTGAAAAACAATGTCAGTTTGAAAAGAAAGAAGAAATTAATTCATATCGTTCTCACCTCCATGCCTACCCAAGAAATATCCAAGGGTGTAAACCACCTCGTTAGATGTTTTGGAGCAATCTATGCCCAACTGATTCGTCAGTATGTGTGTGAGAATAGCCAACCTGTCTTTGTTACTTTCTTTCAGGGCTACAAACTTGTCCTCGTCGCCTTCGTACTGCAATGGATCGATTTCCAGGTGAACCTGAAAATGCAAGGGGATGAAAACTTTTTCTGTCTGCTGCAATCAATGAATCAAGTGTTCTGTTGAGGTCTTCACGCGTAAGTATATAAGATGTCTGAAACTTAATGATAAACAAGCAGAGACCAAGTTCCATCAGCTATGCATGATATAATAAAAAAGTTTAAAATTTGATACATCCAGTCGCATTTCAAATAACTCATTACAATTTTCATTATTTTGCAGTGATTCTCTTAAGTGCCTACCACACGCTCATGCTTTACGACAAACTTGCTTGCGCAAGCATCTCGTTCACTAAAACTGAACACAACAGTTGCCTCCACACGGCACAAGTAAGTACGCGCAAGCCTCATTCATGTCGAAGTCGTCAGCGCGATAACAATGCCTCCGCACGAACTATTGCGGCTTGCGCAAGTAAAATTTCAAACACGTCGAAATTTGCACAAGCCAAGGCGTGGGGTTTGCGCGGTATACAGTTTTCCCAACCACACGCTCAGTGTTCAGTGTTCAATCCGGCTTGCGCAAGCAAGTTTGTCGTAAAGCATGAGCGTGTGGTAGGCCCATTAGTGATGTAATCTCAAATGAAAGTGCTATCAGTTGCATTTAACGATAATCAAAGTAATATCATTTCTAACGGAGTGAAATGAATTAAGTTCGGGTTCAAAAACTTATCAGCTAACTTTGACACTTTAGCATTGTTATATCCTAGGGTTTTTTCAATACAAAAAATCGTAGTCTCGTTCCACCCACTGCTGATACGCCACTGGCAGTTACCAAACTGGAAATAAATTGCATGGTGTCAACGTCTAGCTGCGCAAGTGCGTCGGTGTGAAGAAAAAAATGCAAGATGAATGATGGCGATTATCGGTTGAGTTGTGAGAGAAGTGAGACACGAAAAGATTTAGTTAGTACCTTTGTGCGAGTTCGAAAACGAAGCCATCTTACGTTGAGTGAATGTAGAATCTATTTTGCAAGTATAATTCAGGCTATTTTAAATGTTATTAGTTGCTTGTCCATTTTATTAACCTTTGTTGATGAATAGCATTGGGAACTTGATTGGTTCAGTGAATTTATTACTTTTCTATTATGTTTCTGAATGTAATGCTTTGTTGTTTTGGATAACCCTACTTTATTATTATTATTATTATTAAACCATAAATAAGAGGGAAGGCTAGGCCTATAATCCCTCAAGAAAAAAGTCATGCGTTACATGTGATACAAGAAAAAGAGAAAAAAATTTGTAAAACAACTATCACAATTAACACTTCAGTTCATCCAACAGGTTCTTGAAAGCATTCACACTCGGTGCTCCAACGATGCGTCCCGGAAGGGAATTCCACGCGTCGAAGATCCTGTTACAGAGGAAATGCTGTCTCTGCGAAGTTCTATACTTCTCATGGTACAACTTCAACGAATGGCCTCGCAAATTGCCGGTGTTGAGAGCGAAAACATCTCGCAAGTCGCATCCGATGAAGCCGTGCAAGACCCTATAAGTTATGATAAGGTCACCTCGCTCGCGACGGTCCATAAAAGATCGGAGACCAAATAGACGGAGCCTGTCATCATAACAGGGACGCACTCTACCGTACGGCAAACGTGTCGCACATCTCTGAACCAACTCAAGTCGCTCCTGATCTCTCACGAGCGAAGGCGTCCAAACCGGACCAGCAAACTCCAAAGAGGGCGCACGTAAGTGGTGTAAAGTATTCTGGCCATCTCAACAGTACATCGTGGAAACGACCTCCTGATCAAATAGATCAATCGTCTAGCTTTTCCCACGACACTATCTATATGCGCTGACCACGATAAATCAGACGTCATAATAACGCCCAGGTCACTATGTTGAGCTACCGGCCGGAGCAGTATACCGCCAACATTGTAACATCGCCGAGGGTTATTTCTACCAAGGTGAAGCACACTTTCTTTGTGAATGTCATGGTTTGTTCATTTGGATAACCCTGCTTTCTTTGTGCATGTAATGCTGCATTCAAGTTGTATTACACTGCTTGTTACCTAGAACATGAACTATATTTCCTAGTCATGTAGTTTAATCAATTTCAGACTACAAATCTTAGAGTTCACATGGACCACGATCTGTTGTTGAACTACAGGAACGTATGATAACGTCTGAGATCATCGACTAGTAGTGTTACTAGTATGTTTATTATTATTATTATTATTATTATTACAGTTTGAGAAGAGTTGAGAAATAAATTCTATAAACTCACAAAATAACTTAACAATGAAATATATGTCACAGTACTGAATACAACTAAAAAGTAAAGAACAATTAACGAGAAACTAAACCAGCGAACCATCGGTCCAGAGAACTCTTGATCCCATTCACCGACGCAGCGTTCACCACAACTTCTGGCAGAGCATTCCACGCAGCAAAAATCCTGTTTGGTAAAAAGTGCTCTCTTCCAGAGGTGTTGAACTTCTCCTTCGCCAACTTCAGATTGTGACCTCGCAAGCCCTACGTGACCGTCACCTTGCCGCGGTGTAGGGCTTATGACCTGCTTGCAGGTGTACTAGGAACGGTCTAGAGGTCAGTCATGATCTTATTGCGGAGCTTGGCTCAGGCTCGAATACCCAAGATTCAAAACTGAGAAGGGAATGCGTTCCCGTAGCATGTCCTAGCCAATGACGCGATGATTGGTACCACGGGGGGGCAGTTAAGCCCCTAGGTCGGAAGAGCTTTGTCTCTTAGACCGGATACTGCCTCGCTTGAGGAAGGACTCGTGGTGGCAGTGGTTGAAAGCCCGCATGCTAAGCTAGAGGGTGAAACCTCGACGGGTGAGCTGCGTTCTCAGCTCGGGCGCTAGCCTGCAGAGCTAGTAGTGACTTGGATAGTGTTGCGGCTTCACTAGTAGTGGTTAGGCTTGGGTAAATCGATACCGAACTAGAAGTTAAGCCTGAGGCTTAACGTGCTGGCGTGGACATTTCCGGCCAAATGCCCTCATGTGGGGTACGTGTGGCGAAAAGAACGACCATGAGTCAACTTCAGGCAGCACGATAAACTGCATGCTTGGGCAACCAAGTAGGCAGCAGAGCTCTGTGACCTCGCAAGTAATTCAGTGGATTACGGCTGAATAGGTATGACAAATCCACACCGAACAAGCCATGGAAGGCTCTGTATGCCGTGATCAGGTCCCCCCGCAGACGGCGGGCCTCGAATGACGTGAGGTGCATCACGGATAGTCTTTCCTCGTAGGGAGGTCTCACAAATCCGTACGACATTCTAGTAGCCCCACGCTGGACAGATTCGAGTAAACGGGCATCTCTGCGCAAAACAGGTGCCCACACGGGACCGGCGTATTCGAGAATTGGTCGAATGAAAGTAGTATAAAGGATTCTGCAGGTCTGAGGGTCACATCTTCCAAAACTCTTTCGAATCATGTAGAGCATTCGTTTGGCTTTGCTGGTAATAGCCACAACATGTTCCTGACCACGACAGGTCCTCAGTGATAACTACTCCAAGATCACAGTGGGAGGATACAGATTCGATGACATGATTGGACAAATGGTATATCTGTCGTGGGTTTTTTTTTACCAATGTGGAGAACTCTACACTTGTCCATATTGAGTGGAATCAACCACGTATTGGACCATCTCGTAATTGCGTTGAGATCATCCTGTAAAACATGGAACTGGGTGAAGGGATTCGTAGATTTTGGCATCGTCGGCAAACAACGAGCAAGCCGACTTTACCACTGAAGGCAGGTCTGACGTGTACAATAAAAAGAGGAGCGGGCCCAGAACGGAACCCTGCGGGACGCCACTCACCACCCTCCTTGCAGAAGACAGTGAGCCACCGACGCGGACCCGAAAAGTCCTATCGGAAAGAAAAGCCTCGATCCATCGGAGCAAATCACCACGAATCCCAAGGTTCTCAAGCTTGAAGAGAAGACGTCGGTGGGGCACATGGTCAAAGGCCTTTGAGAAGTCGAGATACAAAACATCCACCGGTACACGAGCATCAAGCATCCTGCTCCAATCGTTGGTACACGACAGCATGTTGGTGATCACGGACCGACCTGGCAGGAACCCATGCTGGCAATCTATTTATATTTTTATTCGAAGGATATATATATAAAGATTTGAGGAAACTGCAGAACGCTGCTTGATGATTGGAACTAAGATGTCTAAAATACTGGTGTGTACTCCTCCGATTTTGACTTACAGGTTTGGCGACATGGGGATTCTTTCATTTTCTCCGTTAGGTGCCACTCAAATTTATTAGAATGTCAGTTTCTTTAGAATAAATTATTCATTATAGTTTCAATGTGTTTAAAGTAATTATTTATTTTATATAATGCGTTTTTGTATTTTTATGTACAGCCTAGTGCTGCGGATGAAAATTCACGAACTTTTAGTGTGCCAAAGGTGAGTAGAAATGATCTTTTCTGCTTTGTCTTTCATTTCCAGATTCACTGTGGACAACTTGAAGAAGCCTCTGTGTTCACCAATAGAAGACTACTTGAAGAATGAAGTCCTCAATTATATTTCAGCTATTTTTGCACTCACACTTAGGTGGAGTCAGGTTTTTTTACTGTGGTTTTTTCCCGTAGGCCGAATTGTATGGCACTGTCACTAACCCTGCTCTATATGCTTTATTGTTTGCTAATCAAATATTGTGAGCCAAAAAGTTCAAAAGATTATTATATATATTGAAATTATTTACTTTATATGTTCAATTAAAACTTTTGAGAATGAAAATACATATTTGTTCATCATTACAGAAAGAGAGCTCCCAAATCACCCATGCCATCCTATAGTAACTACTTTGAACCGGACCTCCCATATCATTCCTTCCCAAGCCCAATAGAAAACATTCCTACTGATATTACAAACCTTTTCCTGCTTAGCCAAAAATGATCAGATCAGAAATTAATAAAACACATACATAAATGAGCATCAACTAACCATAAATCAGGCTTGTAAAATCTTTTATAAATAATACTGAAAACATTTATGTTTGAGCAAGAGACCATCTATTAGTGAAAATTATACTTCAATGTATTAGAAAAAATATGGATAAACCATACTAATTGAAAGCATTACGTGATCAGAACTCGCATCACAAGAATATCTATTTAACAGCCAGTAAATCAGTGAAATCCATTGGGAACTTCTGAGAAGGATACGCCCTCTTTTGTCTAGTTAATTTTTCAGGGAATAAAATAAATTTATTCCATATTTGAGGTTAATTTGATTTAAAATTTCAACAAATGTCAAGAGTTTGCGATGTAAATTTATGAATGAATTGCCTTGTGGTTCTCAGTGAGTATAAAACTAAACAGTCGCCATGTCCCAAAAAGTAAAATGACGTTTCCATTCGAATTTGACAAGTGCACACACAGTATTTTAGACATCTTAATTGGAACTAAGATGTGTAAAAACAGTGTGTGCGCACTTGTCACATTTTCAATTTAATTGAATGATTCAAATTTGGGGCGCCACCACCCTAAAATGCAGCTCTCCTATTCGCCGATTTCGACTTATTTCAAAGTCGCTTAGCAACGCGTCAAGATGGACTGATGAGTATCCGTGTTTGGAAAGAAAAGTCATTTTTTTGGAATTTTTCATATTTATTTCTCAATATAGTCTCCGTTTAGCTCGATACACTTAGCCCCACGATATTCCAACCTATTCACGTCTTCAAAAAATACGATTTCTCGTAATAGGCCTTCGTTTCAGCTATGACCTCCTCGTTTGCCGTGATCTGTTGTCTGCCAAGCCAATATTTCATGTTTGAACACAGAAAGAAGTTACACGGTGCAGATTTGATGAATATGGTGGGTGAGGCAGCTGTTCGTAGCCCAATTCGAACAATGGCAGTTTCTGCTGATGAATGAACCGCTGCGTCGTCGTGGTGGACAAGCAATTTACACTGCGCAAAAAATTAACGCACATTCTGAATATCTCAATTTTCATGAAAGTTAACTCTACATTATAACTTATTTTTCATGTTCTCTCGAGAAGGTTTTGAACGAAACAAGACACATTGAAAGAAAATTCAATATTTAACCAAATCTTATGTGAAAGAAGAGAAATAACCAATTTTCAAAAACTGGTGCTGATAAGTGATTTAATACTAAATTTCATCTCCCTGCATTACAGCTCGGCAACGACGGTTCATACTCAAAATGAGTGATCTTAAAATGTTCTGATCTAATCCTTCCCAGATTTCTGAGTTGATTCCTAAGTCATTAAGAGTAGCTGGATGATTTTCTGAACTTCTTCAGCCTTCTATTGAGGTTGTCCCAAACCTGCTTAATCGGATTGAGACTGACTTTTGCTGGCCATTCCATTCGAGAGACTTCAACCTCTTCTAGGTACTCCTGAACGATGCGCGCACGATGGGGTCTGCCATTATCGTCCATAAAAATGAAATTTTCACCAATGTATGGGGCAAATGGCATTGCATGCTCTTCAAGAATGTTTCTTATATATCAGCATTCATAGCTCCATTATCAACGACCACTAGACTGTGCGAGTAGTCAAATATATTCCACCCCATACCATAATCGATCCTCCCCGAAAACAGTAGTATTCAAGAAATTGCACTGAGCATATCTTTCATGTGGACGTACAAGGAACGTCGATCACAATGATAGAGGCAGAATCTAGACTCATCTGTGAAGAGAACTCTTTCCCAATTAGCCTCTTCCCAATGGATAGGCTCTCTCGCAAAATCCAAACGCGCCCTTCGATGGGCTGGGGTAAGAGGTGGGCTTCTTGCCGCGACACGAAGCCTTAAATCATATTCTCTGAGGCGATTTCTTATTGTCTGAGTGCTAATTTGCACCCCATGAGTTTGCTCAAGCTGATTTTGAAGGAGGCGAGCGGTTGCGAACCGTTGTCTCAACGAAGAAACTCTCAAGTAACGTTCTTGAATGGCAGTTGTTACCGTGTCTACCCTGTCCTAGTATTCGGACATTCATACCTGTCTCCTGAATCGCTGCAACATTCTGGGCACACTTGTATGGGAAATTCCAAACCTTTCTGCAATTCTTGTGTATGTCAAGCCTTCTTCTCGCAAAACTACCGCTTGGGCTCATTTCTCTTGGGTCAAATTGCGTGTTTCACGTTGCATAGCGATAGAGTGTAGAAAATCAAACGAAAGAAAAACTATTGATCACTAGAATTGATCGAGAACAACTGATTTCAGAATGGAGCCAATACATTCAAAATCTGATAATCTCATCATTTTTTATTCCTGCTGGGAAAAACATCTGTATTGAAGAAAAACGTTGAAAGTGGATAACATATGCATGCATAATTATGATAAAAATAATTATCATTGAGAAAATCATCAGTTGTATGATAAATTTGAGATTTCCATAATGTGCGTTAATTTTTTGCGCAGTGTATTTAGTTACGGAAGGGCGCGTTTTTCCTCAGATGCGGCATCAAATCGACCCAATAATTCACTGTAGTATTGCCTTGATATTGTCTTTCTTTTCCAGTGAGCCAGTGGCCATAACCTTAGCGGCCGAATGCACTACCTTCTTGGCCTTCATCGAATTACGTTCGTCTGGGCAAGTCCATTGCGTCGACTGTTCATTGGTTTCTGGTGTATAGTGGATGATCCAGGTTTAGTCAACGATTACAAATCTCCGCAGAAATTGGCCTTGAATAGGTACAGAAAGTTCTTAGAAGTTATTCAGAAACTTACTCCAAGCTCAAAGCGTTCACAAACTTACTCTATGACAGTGGATGTACTCCTTTTGTAGAGTAATATCATACCCTGACTATTGTATAATCATTTTGTACAATAAAATAGAATTTGGGTTAATTTGAAGTTTAAGGTCCATATACTGGGTGAGTTTTTGACCACTGCGTAAATTTTAACCATAGATTCTTGACGTCAAAAGAAATATTTTCTTTCTATAATATTTTTCCAAATTTGACCACGTTCGAAAGATAGGGTGTTGAAATTTCATAAAAAAATTGCATTTTCACCTGTAATATTCAAATGGCAATATCAATTAAAATGATCTCTTGTAGAAGGTTTTTGATAACAGTCATGCATATTTTGGCATCAATAGATTTATTTCATTTCTTGTGGGTTTCTCACTACTACTGTATAGATTGGTTGAATTGCATGAAAAACAAATATCACTTGAACTAAAGGTCTGCATCTTGTACTTTCTACAATCATCAGTCTTTATGCAGATAAAATTATTCTTCATCTTTTCTCCTCAATTTCGCCATTTTGAGATATTTGAAGTTGAAAGGAATTAAATCGATATATCATCTGATGAAACATGAGTGAGTGAATCATTTTTTAGAGGAAAAATGATGTTTTTAAACAACTCAGATTCAATAAAGGATGCTGTGGAAGATAATTTTCATTCAAACTAAACTGGACTACAGAGGGGTATTTGCCCAATATGAAAACTTAAAATGCAAACTTTTTAATGCAACTGAATATGGAAATACGGTATAGGAAAAAAGTGTTTCTTTTGATCTCAAGAACTTAAGGTTCAAATTAACGCAGTGGTTAGACTTACCCTGTATATGTATATATTTTATTATAGTTTTCGGTCTGGTTAGGTTATTTAAAAGGTATTTCAAGCGAATAACCAAGAGTAACCGGTTATCTTTGGTCTTTTGTGGTAAATACCTTTTGCATTCAAGCGGCTTGGGTTATAGATCCGTGACGTCAGAGTTAACCTCAATTTGATCGAGAAATGAAACACCAATCGTAACCCTGCTCGAGAGTGTACGATTCTGTTATAGAGCAAGTAGGGTTAGATGTATAAACATGAAAATAGTAAACAATAGCAAGGACTTTGAATTATTTGGAAGTTGAAAAACTGATCTTGGTAGAACCGAAAGACTATTGAATATTTCACAGAGATAATTAATAATCCAAACTTTATAAGTAGCAACACGAATTCGATTTAACGAAATGGAAGTTCAACTCCAGGTAGGAACTAAGACAATTTAAGATCAAATTAAAAAATACGCTCTTCCTAAATTCACAGGTTCAAAAGAAAACTTAAAGAACGTGGGTGAAAAGTTGTGTAGTTTAAATTGAAAGAACTCATCAAAAGTGGGACCACAATACCGCCCGTTTTCTGGCTTGACGTTGATTTCTGGGGACACCCTGTATAGGGTCAATTTAAATTATTTTTGACAATCTTATAACAAACACACCTCAAATCTACATCAAATTTCTTTTGTAAATGAATTGCCTATCTTAAACTATATAAGAATAGCTCCTTTATTAACATTGTTGAAAAGTGTCTCATCTGAAACTTTGTTCTTTTGTAACGTATTGAGCTGGTCCTCTCAGGTCATAAAAAATTTTCATGTTACCAAACTGAGCAAATAGTAGATTTCTCTATCCCCTATAATTGTGAATAAAAACTTTTTATCCAATCTGCATTCTGAAACATTGTATAAAGTTTATATTTTTTAATTTTTAATCTTATGTCAGAGACCACAGATGGAAAGATATTCAGGTGAAAGTCAAAACAACGCTTCTCCATTCTCTGCTTGACAATTTGAAGGTCAGCATGTTCTAACAGACACATTGTAGCCACCTCTGTATTTGAAAATAAATACCATGCATAAATTGAAGAAAATTTTGCGGAGAGTCAGTCATCAAGTTTTTCTATATTTTTATTGTTTATTACTTTTCATCGGACTAAAAATGGTTCGTAAGTGGGAAAGTTGTAGTAAAGAATAGTAATTTACGTAACAAGTCAGGAAAATAGTTTTTTTGGACGAATAGACAAAATTCTGGGACGAGCAAGCGAGTCCTAGAAAGTCTATGAGTCCAAAACCATTTTCGGGCGTGTTGCGGCCACAATATTTTTTTTCGGCAACTGTCTAGAATAACAAATCAGTGGGACGACACATTTCTTTTTTTATATATTTTAATTCTTATTTAAATTAAACAGAACAGAAAATATCACATATTAACAGAAACATTTCTAATTCTTATTTATATTAATATTTATATTTAAAATTCGAGGCAATTACTGATATTGAAGGGATCTAAATTTGTTTGAAATGCCTGGTATATTTAAATTCCTTTTCTTAAAGCCACAACAAGATGGCAAAGTTTCAATTTCGCATCGATTATTTTCTTCTGGTGATTTTTGAATGGTCTTGGTAATTTTAATTTTGTTTTCAAGGGAATTATCTATATATCCTTCAGCCAGCCACATTGGTAGACTTCCAGCCACCGTGTCTCTTCAAATTTGTGATGTTTCCACCATTTGTCAGCAAATAACGTCGCCGAAGTTCGACGAATGCTATGGCCTGTGTAATTTTTAGGATTGGGTAAATGTAAAAACTCTGCGATTTTCATTCCGAGACTCCTGAAAGTGTGGATACCAACAGGCTGAATCGGAACATTTTCCCTTTTGTAATTCTACGAATAATCTGTTGTGGTGGAGTATGAGGATGGCCGTAAAGATAAATATTGTCTATACAACAGCAGGTTTTCTTGCCCACCTAATTACAACAAAAAGTTCTCTCAATATGTGTTTTTGGAATCCGGTATTTTCACAAGCAACATGTCTTCCTTATCATTTATTAAATCAATCGACATTTTTGTCAGTTCTTCTCTTCTGCACGCCGGCCAAACCCAATAATTGTTGCTACCTGAAAAGTAAGTTGATACTTTTATATCCTACAATCGTAATATTTTGTTAAAATCACCTTCAGCATTAGATATGTATCATTATCCGCTTCTCTAATGAATTTGCTGATCTGTTCACTGCTGAAAACTTCTGATTTTTGGCTTTGTAACTTAACATTCTTCCTTTTAAGAAATGTAATGCGAGAACTTTTGGGAAAATGGCTATGTTCACATTTTCTTTACTAAAATGGTACTTTTCAACATAGAGTACATGCTCCACAGGAGTGAGGATTTGACTGTTTCTGATTTATGCGCCAAATAGGCCAACATTACATCCTCTGTTATAATTTTGCATTGCTTCATCTCCATCCATTTCGTGAACGAATCATACACGTTTTCATACCTTGATTTTGATTTTTCAGGCAATAATTGTGCTGTAGCAGCGGCTGCTATGTTGGAAATTTCCAAGGCACATTTTCATTGTCACTATCACTGCCTTTCCATATTTTAATGCAGGATTGGGATTGCGATCCAGAAAACATACAAATTCTTGACAACTAATTTTATATGAAACTGTCAGCCGTTTTCTCTCAGTGCTATGGTAACTTTCATTTATCAAAAATATACCTACCAAGATTTTCATATTTACTATGATCAAAACGACGTGAGTTCTTCCCAGCCTAGTCCCGGAAGTACGTACTTCCCGGACTAGGCCGGGAAAGGCTTCTTTCTCAAAGAAAAGCGTCCGGAAAGTGGGTACTTCCCGGACGGTTGCCGAAAAAGAATTTTAATCCGAATTTATCGTTCCCATAGAAAAGTTGATACAGTTTGAATTCATTTTGATTATTAATTTTATCATTCATTGATTATTCCATTGATTACAGTTTCTCATCATATATTTTAGATTCATCAAAATGAATTCTGTAACGGAGGTTTGTTTGTTGCATCGCCGTTTCGATGTCTTATTGCGAGATTCGATACATAAATTTTGCATTCAAACCATCGTAGCTGATATAAACACGAAGAGTTTTTTCTCATTTTTTCTTATCTCTCACTTCGTGGTCTTCAGGAAATTAATATCGGTTTTTATTCTTTTATCCATCTGCAGACATTGAAGAGTTGTGGAATTGAAATTCTGACGAACAGTAGAGTTTAAAACCAGCAATTATTTTCGAATTCATAATTTTGGGAGCTGAATTAATTTTGCTGTTGAGGCATTAATCAATTGAATTTGGATAGCCTGGTCAGATTTTATTCCATATTTCAAGGCTGCAATTAAGTGAAAATCTATTGATAAAGAGGATTTTTTACTTTCTACAGTAATTCTCACTCTACATATTACACGGAAATTTTGGGGTGAACGATACAAACCTTCTGGGATCAATTGGTTTTAGAAATTGGATTGCTGTATCTGGAGATATTTTGACGGTACCTTTCCATACTTTGTTCATTAATGACGCTAATCGTTGTGAGAAGAATTCATCTTGACTTTTAAGATAAGTCCTTTACCATATTTGATTTCTTCATATCAGTTTATAATTGAATGATTGGAGATAATCCCTATAAATTTCTGACTGTCTAGTCAACTGATATTAATTTCAGATATTATATTTTATTGAATTAATTAACATCTGCAATAGTGAGTAAGTACTCGAAGACTGCTAGTTTTTAATATAATTCATTCTTTGATAGATCATAGTGACTATTGTCCTTAAATGCACGGTTTTCTCAGTAAATTGATTCTTGCATAGTTCATAGTTAGTAGCTGTAGATTTGATATGTTCAATTAAGCACTTGTATATGGTATATTCATATTTTGATAATAGATTTGTTATATTTGATAATCAATTTCTGATTTTCTTCAAGGCATATGTAACCCAGCCCTTGATTAAGTCTTAATGCTTGTTAACAAAATTCAATATTATCGTGGACAAATTATTGATTTCATTTTTAACGACAGGTTAAAACATTGAAGAAAAATAACCGTAGCAAAGTGTATTGTTAGAACCGAAGTATTTAGTTATTTACATGTTTAGTAGCGTAGAAAGTTTTAATAGGGAAGTTTTCAATGAGATTATTATAAGATAAAATGAGGTTTTCTTGAATTAAGGTTCCCTGATGACGATGAAAATAGAAGAATTCGGGCTTCGCTGTTGAGATGGTCAAGTATTTGCCCAAAGAAAGCAATTTTCATTTGTTCAGATAATTTTGACCCTGAAGATAATGTGATACAAGCAAATGAAATGCGGTGTTGCCGGGTGAGGTTTCACAAGAAACTTTCAATGAGAGAGCCAAAAGAAATCGATATTTTACAAAGGAATGATTTGTCTATCTTATATAGTCTAAGATTGCTACCAACTTGAAGAAGTACTCAACTTCCTTGAAGTATATCTCGAAACAAATATTTATAGTTTGTTACCTGTGATTAGTGGACTCAGTAGATCCTTGGGAAAACTGCTTTTTTGCCGGTGAAGCCTGGTAGCAGAAAATATGATGCATCATCTTTACTCTTTTCCAATCTTCATAAGAAAATCTAACCAATTCATGTTCCCTGACCTGAAATAAATTATCAATAAAAAAAATATTCTAGGAGATATAAGAAAACCAAATTCCAGATGATTATAAATCCTGAACCATTGGACGGATTTGGGCCAAAAATGAACTTGAATGATAGAGAGTACACAACCGGAGGAACATTTTCAAGTTTGACCCCGTATTCTTTATCAGTAGGACAAATCCAATCGATAGAGACCATTTTAGCTCGATATGCGAAAATTACATACTACATGGATCAATAAGTCCCGATACTAACCCAGAGATGGCGCTCGTAGTAAACCAGTAACCACGTCTTTCTAGAGTACTCACCTTTGCTTATCGAGGTTGGAGTGAAGTCGTTTTGTAGTTTGGAAAAAAACCGAGTTTCGTGTTCTGATAAAACATTGTTTTTTAATGGGTAAAAACACCGTGCAAGAGAAACAATGGATTGAAAAATAGTAGAGCAAATGGGGGCATTCAGAAGTATAACTGCTCTTTTAAGTAGATGAAACTGAAGGAATGGAAACGTTACACTTTTCAATATGTGAAAGAACATCGAAATAAACAATCAACAAATGTATAGGGAGGCAACATCGATGATATACATCCTTGGTTTGTCAAGCACAGTATGCTTTTTACATCACTTAGGTATATGTGTACCTGTGCGTGAAAATCAAGAGATGAATTATGCAATAAATTTTCTAACATGTAAAACTAGACGTAAGATCATTGATGGAATCGACTAAATTGGGTGTCCTCTCTCCTACAGATAGAGCAAATGTGATCATTCAGAAGTATAACTGCTCTTTTAAGTAGATGAAACTTCTTATGTAGCTTCTGGAAGTTTCGGAAACAAATCTCTTGGCGCCATGTCTTCCCTTGCAATGAACACTTTTGATCTCAGAAAGAAAAGGGTGTCTTCACTTATATTTTTGGTAAACTTGAGGAAATTTCTGACCGAACAACTAATGTCATCTTGATTCTCTATTTTGCATACACTATACCTTGACATCATATTACTCACTTCAGCGGTAGAGAAAACAGTTAATATGCTATGTAGCAAATCGCTACATAAACAAAGCAACTGACCCCCACTAATAAGGTACTGAAGAAGATTAGATTTTAACTCTGGAGTTGTGGCACCGCAAATGACTACTAAAGCCGTTGAATCAGACCAGACTGGATAGGATGAAACAGTCGTAGGAAGATCATAGATAATATACCTGAAACAACAAAAATGTAGATGAAAATTATATAGAGATCAGCATTTGTTATTACTAAAAAAAATTGATGTGGTGCTTTGTGCCATTTGCATTTTACTTGATTCCATCTTAACTGAATAAATATTATTCTGGACTAGTGTTGGGTACCTCTTAAAAGAGGCGGCTCATTTGTCCCGTACACGACGAGGAAATGTAAGAGCGGCTCATTTTTATACAATGTACCACCTCACTTCGAATGTCCCACTTCACCTTGATGAGGACCAGGAAGCGACGGAGCCACGCGACGAATACAAAGAGGGAGAGGGGATAAGTCCTGGTCCTGGTCACCGGTACAAAAACGACAGAGGCAGAGAGGATGTACTGATTCATAGTAGACAGTATACAGATACAGTAAATTATGGAATTACGGAGGGTTTCATGGCGCGGCGGCGTCTTTGTCGCTTTGGCACCCCTTTATAGGAGTTTCTTTGAACTCAACAGAAAAACAATTTTATTTTCGATGATTGTATGAAAATTTTGATTTTTCAGAGAAGGAATAAAACGCTAAGCTCTCGATTACTACCGGCTATTTTTGTAGCAGTATCTCATGACATCATAGTGTTAATTCTTCCGATTAAAAATATTATTATTAGGAATTCTGTTCGCCATAGATAAAGAAAAATTAGAAAACATGAAAAGTCGATTCGACGAAAAAATGAACGAGTTGTTATAATCAAAGGGTGAAATATTCAGTTTCTTATCAACCAACACATTTAAGGAAAATGATAAACTATAAAGATTAAATTTTCGGAATAGTAATACTCAATAAATGACCCTAATAAATGTAAAAATTGCGAATTGCGATGTGCCATAAATAAGCAATATATCTTTTCGGCATAATGAAGTCTCACAAAAATAATTCAGCCCGAAATTACTGGTATTTGGATACATTTGTTCTAAAACGAACAGAATAACTGTGTATGATATGAGAGGAAACTTAAAATTTTTTAATTACATCAAATATATAATCACGGTTAGCTTCGATTATTTTGAATAAGAAAACCCTCATATTCAGTAAAATCTTTCCCTCACTCGCTCACCGTCCTAATGTTTCAAAATTCAACAATTAATTTGCATCCTGAATTTTCCTCTTTTATTAATTCAATTCTGTCGACAGTTAACGTTACCTTCCTCTTGCATAAACATATTTGAAGTGAGACAGACCATCAACGTTCCTAGTTTTTACCTACCACGCCCTCGCTACGCTAGACTCCCTCAACAACCCGTCGTCTATACTAGTACAAATTTTGTCCCGACATCGTATCGCGTCATAAATGGCCAGACCCCCTCGCCTCATTTGAAGTGCTACAATATACCCCTTCAGTACAAAAATGAGGCACCACTTACAAACTCAATTTTAAGACGTGTACTACCCAACACTAGTCTGGACATTGGTACGATGTCTTATTTCATTTACACGAAATATCTATAATCATCTGAGTCGTATTAATGTCATGTTTGTTAAGTGAATCTTAAATAAATTCAAGGGTCAAGAAAAAACTGCGGTATTCGGAACAGAACCATTATTTTCGAAATAAATTTGCACATTTGGCAAGCATTGTTCAGGTGTCAATCTTTTTATGTTGAAATGCCAGAACTGAACACATATCACTGGACAGCTGATAAAATGGCCGCCAGTTAGAACAGTGTTGCCAACTTCTATACCTCTAACAAACACCTTTTGTTTATCAAACCGTACACCGATTTGTCTTTTTTTTCCGAAGATATGATTTCACATCGTGAATATTATCTTACAGTTATAAAGAAAATTAGCTCGATTTATGAAAAAAAAATTAGGGCGCTATTTATAGTACTTCTCATACAATTTTTAAAACAGACTCAAAGATGCTGGGATAGCTTACTTATACATTTTCTTGATCTTACAGATAATTGAGCTAATTTCATGAAAATATTTATGGCACCAAACAGCACAGATGTTTTTTTTTTTAATGAATGTGCTCGGAAACTATAAACATACAGATAACGAAAAAGATTTAGCCAACATAGGAAGATCTCAATGTATTTGTATGTAACTTGAGATTCCTAGTTCTCAACCACAAGTATCATGATATTTATTACATCAATTTTCATTGAATTTTCTGGATGGTTGCCATTAATCTGGACTATTGTTTCTACCTTATCACAAAGTCGAGAAAAACCAAGATTTGTGGATGTCATTAATACATCTTAGATCCAATCAGCAAACAGTCTCACAAGAGGACTTTTTGGCAGAATTGTCTGCAATTAACTAAAAAAAACTCCAAACTCCAGTATTTGTCCCAGTTATGGCACATTACTGAAATTGTCATCAAATGAGGTATCTTATGATCCCTTAATATACTGAGTGTGCAATTTGAATTAAGAAATTAGTAGTCAGTTTCCGTTATAACCTGAAGCTGTTCGGGTACGAAAATATTAATTATGTTATTTCAAACCCCAATGCACAAATATCGGGCTCTGAATTCAAAACAGTTTTCTATATACGTCTGATGGACCGTATGCAAGTTCAAGGAGAGTGAATATGATGTACAAATAGAAAACCGCCGTTTTACCATAGGTTGCACTAGCATTGCAAATCGGTCGATAAGTACCAACAGAAACGTTACATAGTCAGCTGAAGCATCAGTCAACAACTCTACCAAATCTTGCTTGTCTATTTTTATCGTGCTTTGTTTTGTTTGTGCGCGAAATTCGAGCCGAGAAAGCGTCATTTGCGGGAAGTGCTGCTTTTTTGCATTTCATTCGAAAAAAATTCAGATCAGGCGCGTCAAATGATTGTAGAAACTTATGGTGAATGTTGTATTAGTGAAAGAAAGTGTCGGAATTGGTTTTATAAGTTCAAAAAAGGCGAATATGACGTGTAAGAATTGGAACATCCTGGACCCATAAAAAAGTTCGAAGATGCAGATTTGGAGACTTTGCTGGATGAAGATTCTTGTAGAACGCAACAGGAACTTGCAAATTTATTAGGCATTACTCAGCAAGCGGTTTCTCATCGCTTAAAATGCTTAGGAATGATACAGAAACTGGGACATTGGGTGCCGTACGAGTTGAAGCCGAGGGACATCGAACGGCGCCTTTTCACGTGCGAACAACTCCTCCAAGGGCAAAACAGAAAGGATTTTTTGCATCGTATCGTGACCGAAGATGACAAGTGGATATGACAACCCTAATCGGAAAAAATCGTGGGGCCTCCCTGGCCATACATCAACTTCGACAGCGAAACCAAACATTCATGGCTCGAAGTTGATGCTGTGCATAGACAAAGTATCTCTCTAGACCGTAAACTTAATAAAATGTACTGGTCACGGCCCTTTTAGTTTGAGCGACAAAACGCTATCAATTTTTGACAGGTCAGTCGCTATTTCTGAAGAAAACTGCAATCTCATAACCATATATTTAACTGTTTATCATGTTTTTACCATCTTGAATTGTTTGGCTAAAACTCTAGAAATTATAATCTTTTATAATAATCGTTTGTCGTCGTAGATTATTATAGTAAACAGACAACAGAACTCAATTTTTATGTTTGAAATAAAATTGTTTTCGTTCAACATCAACATCCGTCACGTGATTGGGAATCACTAATATAAGAGAACAGCACAGGTAAAATAATTTTTTTCGTGTTGTTCAGTGTAAGTTGGGAGATTAGCTAAGTTTTTGACGTGAGTTGAAGTATTTTCAATAAGTGGTAATCAACAAATATGGGTCTTACTAAATGTGCAGTACCTGGTTGCAAAATTAACACTCCCCAAGGACATCGTTTCCCAAATTTTTAAACAGAATTGGTCAGATTTCATATGTGGCTAGATATACTACAGAATTCAGAACTGAAAGCAATGCCACAGGAAGACGTTTATAAGAAAAGAGTCTGCCACTATCATTTTGATGAGAAATACATCTTATCTGATACCAGAAGGCTGACGCCTAATGTATTACCAACTCTTTCCAGAAATGAGACTGATGCAATAGGTTTGTGGTGATTTCTCTATTTTAAACTTTTAATAATGTCATAAATGCTATAAAATTCTGAATTTCACATTAATAAGTTGAATGTTGACTATTTAATAGTCTTATTATCATTTTATTTTGCAGGTAGTGAGGATATGGGATGAGTAGATCTGAGTGAAGCTCAATCTGGATTTGAGGTCCCAGATGAGAGATGTAAGATGTAAATTATTAATCATACCATTTATATTTCCTTATTTTCTCATTGTAGAAATTTCTAATATATATTCTTTATTTTCAGAACTAGGGGAATTTAACCTCTCGATGCATCCAGACACAAACTCCTCGACATTTCACGATGTTGATGAATCACCTTCTCAAATAATATTAGAACACAGTGAGTTGTGACATTAGAATATAATGAACGTATTAGCAGTGTTCCTTTGTACTGATCCAACTGATCACTATTGTGTCATTGAACGAAGAAAAGATTGTAAAACATTACACAGTGACTTTGTTTGAATGCTTTCAAGATGTAGTTTATTAGTTCGATTTTAATGAAATGAATTCAATCCAATCTTCTGTAGGTTATGCTTACCTCGAATCTGCAAGTAGTATTGATAATGTCCCTGATTAATTTTTATATATGATAAATAGGATAATATATCTCTAACCTCTACAGATATTTTGACTGAATTCATCCCCTGAACAATTTTAGTTCTTTAAAAAAAAATTTGCTAAAAGTTTCTGCTTTTCTCCACCAAATTCCCTTCTGTATGAAATAAGCATTAGTTGATTCGAACCACTTTGAAGTTGAGTAAATGATCCAAATCAGATATCATTTACTTGACTTCATTTTTGGCTCGAATTAGCTTGAAAATAATAGTTCATAAGAGGTATGAATTTAAATGAGCCGCTTTCCTGCCAAATAAGGAAATTAGTTCGAGCGACCAAACGCATGGTGTCGCTTTGTTAGCGTGACAAGTCCTTAACACGTGCGTTGGCAGTGTCTAAAGGTACTTTAATCAATTTCAAGCAAAAGACCAAGGTTGACCGCAGATAACCGGTCATCTCAGTTCATTGTTGGTCATGACGGACCGCATTCAAGCGGCTTTGGCCATAATCCGTGACTTTGTTGGGGTGGGGATGACCAGAATATTAACACAGCTCTGGAGCTGTGTTAAGATTCTGGTCATTAGAAGAAGTAGGGTTATGCCAGTGCATGTACGAGATTCTGGACAGGTGGGAGAAGCCTTGCCGTAGTGGGGGCCTACAGGAGTGTTCAGGCCTACACCAGATGGATATGGAGAGACAAAGTAACATAATGACCAAAGTGTCGCTTGAAATTGATTTTTGTCTATGATGCTGTGTATTTGGTGGGACCAGCTTGGCGTAGTGTACTATGAACTCTTGCAACCAGGCGAAACGATTACAGGAGCCTTCTATCGGACGCAACTAATACGTTTGAGTCGAGCGTTGAAGGAAAAACGCCCGTAATACGCGGGAAGATACGACAAGATAATACTTCTGCATTGAACATTGAAATGGGACATCCTACACTACCCACCGTAATCTCTTGAAATCGCCCCTTCTGATTTCTACCTACTCCGATTGATGACGCATGACCTCGCCAACCAGCACTTTCGTTCTTACGAAGAAGCCAAAAATTGGATAGATTTGGTGGTTTTCTATTTGTACCCCTATGTAGAAAACTGTTAAGTCCAAATGCTATGTTCTTCAAATTGTTTTCGTTACCTGTTCAAATTAATTTTTTCAAAAAATGCTGAACTTACTTTTCTCCATTTATTACAGAATTAAGTACAGCCTTAACGTTTTCCTTGGCTGTGATAGTATCACCATAGACCAAGATATTGGGAGGCTTAGCTACTTGTGTGGAAGTCATTCTACTGTCTATGTTAGCAAACGTATTGATTTTCCCAGGAGTTGAAGGCGTTCTAATTTTCTTCGACGAATCAGAATTTGGAACATCCAAAACACCTGATTTGTTCTGCATCGCAGATTCTGTATCAGGTACCAAAATACTTAAAGCACAAGCACCATCTTTATCACAATAACCAGGTTTCTTATCTTCTAAGGTCGATATGCTCATCTTTTCATCACATATTTGTACTTCACTAACACTATTTAAGTTATCTTTATCTACTTCTCCATTACTACTCAACTCTGCACCTTTACCCTCATCTTTAAGTTCTTTAGATGTGTTAAGTAACGGAGTTTTGTTCTTATCAACAGACTCTTTGGGTTCTGTTTTATATTCATTATCTTCACAAGTAACTGCTTGTGTGTTCTCCACTTCAACTTCGTTTTTAATTGCATTACTACATGATGTGTTAGGAGACGTTTCATTCTTTTTAACAATGGAAGCCTCAGATTTTTCAGGTTTTACTTTATTTTCAAAATCTTCATCTATAAGAATTACTCCAGGTATATTAGTTCTCGTAATAGCCATAGCTCGAGGAGATCTATAATGATCAACTCTGAAAAAGCCATCGGTCCTTTTGTCTTCTGCATTCCAGTCAAGAGAGGTAACCGTTGCAAGTACTGTCTTCTTCGCTTCACTTTTGGTTTTACTTTCTTTACTTGACGATTGGTTCAACGATGAAGTTTTTTTTTCAGGTTTAATTTTATGTTCGAGATCTTCACGTTTAACAGCGACTTCTGGTGTGTTCTTAACATTACTTATTGATGATTCGTTCCTCCCTCGATCAACTCTGAAGACGCCATTGCTGGTTTTTGCTGCTGTTTTCCAGTCACCATTGGAAATCTTAACAGTTTGTTTGTTCTTCACTTTAGCTTCACTTTTAATGTCTCTACTACACGATGGGTTCACCGATATAGATTTGTTCTTCTCGACAATGGAAGCCCCAGACGTTTCAGGTTCTACTTTGTATTCAAGAGATTCACGTGTAACAGCTACCTCAATGTTTTTCTTTGATGTTTCAGGCTTATGTTTATGATTTCTATCCTTAATGTCAATGGGTTTAGAGCGCTTGGGTCTGGTCCCGCTCACCTCCAAAGTATTTCTATCCTCGTTCTTCTTATTTTCGATAAACCTGGCTTCATACCCTGCTGCTCTCCTATGCTCATCAAGTCTGCTATATCCACTTTCTATTTTAATTTCGGGACTGAAAAAAATATAGAATTTTAGGTAGGTGGGTAATTAAAAAACACAGTCTCACTTGGAATGATGGGGTTTTTGTTCGTACAGTTCCGTCAGCTCCCTTGTGAATCTCCTCCATTGCCCAGTGGAGTTAGTAATCCGCAATCTTTCGGATTCTGTGTATTTTTTGTAGTAAAAGTTCTCAGATGCTTGGCCCCTTACGTTAACGGCTGTAAGTAGATAATGAAATTCAATTGGTTTCATGATACTATAAGGTATTTCAAGCGAATAACCAAGAGTAACCGGTTATCTTTGGTCTTTTGTGGTAAATACCTTTTGCATTCAAGCGGCTTGGGTTATAGATCCGTAACGTCATGAGTTAACCTCAATTTGATCGAGAAATGTCAAGAATAACCAAAATCATAACCCTGCTCGAGAACAGGAAGTTCAACTCCAGGTAGGAACTAAGGCAATTTAAGATCAAATTAAAAATAATATGCTCTCCCTAAATTCACAGGTTCAAAAGAAAACTTAAAGAACGTGGGTGAAAAGTTGTGTCGTTTAGATTGAAAGAACTCATCAAAAATGGGACCACAATACCCCTGATATCAAATAAGAAGAATGTAGGGTTTTTCAACATAATAAAAACCAGAGCAATTATGAAATACAGTTCTCGAAAGAAGGAAATACTCAGGATCTAATATAATCATATGCTTCTGAATAATGTTGCTGAAAATCCTGTGGAAATTGTAAATTACAGATCAGTAATACAACTGGTCTGTCAACTGAAGGTGCGTTGAAATGAAACTTATAAATCCAATGATTTTCTTGAATTTTAACTTTGAGGGCTGTAGGTATTTGATCACAATTTAAATTTTAGGAAAACTCAATAAATAAAATTGGAAGCAGAAACTGTACATTTAATGGAGAAAAATTTCATTTCTATAAGTCACCTAGGTAAAAAAAAATATTTGGAAACCATTAGAAGAATTGTAGAATGTACAGATTAGGTTTGCTTTTCATTAAAGAAAAACAGAATTCCTTGTGTATTTTGTTAGCTGCAGTAATCAAAAATTTTATCAGCAGCTGCAAACATTGAATGCAGTGAGAAACTTAACCAGTCATCAACTGAAAGTACGTTGAAGTAACACAGAAAAACCATCTATTCTTATTGAATTTGTTATAAAGATAATATTAAATTCTATTTCAAATTTCAGGATAACTCTATAAGAGAAGAAATAAAAGGTTCAAAGAGCAAATGTCATTTGTGTGAAGCAAGCTAGATTGATAATGATTTGAAAATTACAAAAAGAACCTGAAAATTATAGCCACAAGAAATCAATAAAAATCCATTGAGAATTCTGTTAATGAAACTATGAAAAGATAAATTTTCAGGTTGCTTCAAATTTATGTTATGTGTGCAATACAGAGAGTATCTGCAAAGCATTGTATCAATAGTTTGGGTGTTCTGAGAATGCACAATATGGTAGCAATGAGGAGAAATTTTAAGGTAGATCATTAAATGGAAAGAAGAACCAGTAAAAGTGACCAAATAACTATCTTTTTTAAAATTGGAAGAAACTGAAATATACAAATTCAAAATATTGTTTGTTAAAACCATTATGAGATTTGTCATTGTCGTTCCTAAAGTTAAGAGATTAAGAAGTTCTTTCATTGCCTTTTTGTGTTTGTTTCAAATTTTCATCAAGTATAATCTTGAAATAATGGAAAAATAGATTTAATTTCTAACTCTGGAAAAAAATTCGTCATTGACTTTCAAATTAAAACATTCCCATTCTGTCTCTTTGACTTAATTTTCTTCCTTTTACTAGCTGTTAATATTGATATTTTTCATTTTAATTATTTCTTGTCATTTTCTTCATTCCTAGTTACTCACAAAATAATTTTTTTATGATCATTTTTTACATGTATAGATATTATACGAGTCTAATTTGGTATTTTTTCCTTGTTAAATTTATTGTAGTTTCAGTAATTCCATTATAAGGATATATTGGCTAATAAAAATTGCTTATAAAAATGTCTTTTTGATTATAAGAGCTTCGGGAATGGGCCCTTTTTATCTGAATCAGATAAATGCTCAGATAACCTATGAGCATAAATAAACGCGAATCAAAAGAATGACAGCTCGGATAACCAAACCCGAGCATTCAAGCGATAATTTCTGGTTATTCTTTCTGGATTTCAGAGGAATAACCAAGAAGAACCAGCAATAACTGCTAGATGGACCAAAATAATAACCTGGTTACTCTGGGTTATTTCGCTTGAAATACCCTTATATGTTTAATGTTAGGTGTGCAAACATTCTCAAATCAGAGGGGTTTTCATGTACGTGTGGGGTTTCTAAAAAACTGGACCTATTTGAACACTGAAAATTGACAATATGATGTTGTTCTGAAGAACATTTTTGGTTCTACCGACTGTGAAATAAATTTCTTGAAGACAAAATTAATTCACTGCATTGGATGATCGTTTATATTTCACCCTATAGCTATCTGGGTTAATATCGTAGTACGTAAAACGTTTAAATGGGTGAATTTATAGTATTTTTTTATGAGCAATCAGAATTCAGTAGAAGAAAATGCGTTAGATTTTCCTCCGAAATGAGAGGTCCTAGTGTTGAAGACGTAAATTGGTCGCTCGCTCCTGTTTGTGTATTCCTATTGTCTATTTTGTCTTCTTACCATCTCCTTATTCCTAAGGTTACCTTGCCCTGACGAAGCCAATCAACAGAAACACGTGTCGGCAAGTACCATCTTCATTGATTTCCTTCTGCTACTTGTGGATTCACCGATATACCTTTCCTACGTAAGCATAGACATTCATCCGTAAGATCACACCTAATGTTTCAACACCAGTGTCTCATCTGGTTGGCAATACAAGCTCCGTATTTCATTTTATCAGCATTATCGACTGAGCTATGCTGTACCGATGATGGCTTATAAGCTTGAAACCGGCTTACCATACGGATAATTTTTATACAGACAATACAATTTACTTTAAATTCGAGATTTCTCTAGCCGATTTCATTGTCTTCAATTTCAACTTTTCTATCAACAAGCTTTAACAATCAATTTTGTTTTACTCACTTTCTAATTCGATAAATTCCAAAACGCTGTTCATGTGAATGGTGTTTTGAAAATAGAGGAAAATTAAGTTTGCCAATTTCTCTAAGTCTGATTTGACAATGACTTCGAACCTATGAGGGGTCACTCTCCAGGCCATGAGCTCTCCGTAATCTTCAATCTGGAATTATATGAGTTAGTTGTTACAGATGCTAATGCAGATGGTTCAAGAGTAAAACAGGCTATTTGACTATTTTGAAAAAATTACACTTAATACTGGTATCATAAAAAACCCAAATGTATAATTCCTTTGCTAATCTGGAACTACATAAGGTCATTGTAGATTTTTATCATTTGTTCACATGCTACGACACATTCTGGTAGTGAGTTCCACTTCATGTCAAAGTTTGAAAATAATTCTCGTGATAATCCTCTACCGTTACAAATGACATTTAGCTACTTGAATTAATTTTTGTATATTGAGGTGAAACATATAAGTCAACCAAGAAACAAATATTGAATAAATAATGTCACAAAAAAAAAGAATATTTCATTTTTATCGTTTGCACATTGTAGATGATATAATCTTCAAAAGTGGATATTTCATTAGACATGGACTATTCGTTCCAGTTCATAATTAAATTAAAATGAATTCTTTTCAATTAAATCAGACCTAGAAGAGTGCTATGTCCAAATGTATCTTCCCACTGAGGAATTCACATCTCTTCGATTTCAACAAGAAGCTAACTTTTAAATTGACAGAAATTAATGATTTCTTCAATCCAATAGTTGTTTGAAATTAATGAGTGAATAATTGAATAAATTTCATTCAAAACTAGATTAGTTTATTTATCTCAATAATAATCCTAACCTAAATCCTGATTGTTTACAAATATGTCAAAACTCATCTCGATTTTGACAGTTAGCCTTCATGGCATGTTCTTTCAGTGACATGCCTGTAGGGGGACATGGAGGAAAATACTCCGCAATGCTGAACTGAGTTGGAGAATTATCAGAGACGTTGGATAAATCAGATAAATGTTGAAGCGGTCAGAAAGAACGACATGAAGTTTCTTCCTCTATAGAAATTGATTAATTTCAATAGTGGGATTTAATAGACACAATAAGGTTAAAAAGTTTAAAAGAAAATTAAATTCTGAAATGAAAAATATGTAGAAAAAAATGTTTGCGGAACTGTGAGTCATTTCATGAATTTCTTTCCATTTCCTAAATATACAGGATGGCCATTTGAAAACGAAACAGACGAGATTACTGACGAAATAAATTTTTTCGATAGAAATGCTCGGACAGGTCGATTTCTGTTTCGAGGGGGACAACTTAAGATGTAGGTTACGGACGCATAGCGCTTCAACCCTCACCCCCAAATTTTGAATAGGGAAGATGGGGTGAGTGATACCTCATTTGAAAGGTATTTTTATTCTGATTTCAGCACAGTAATTGTTTTTTCATTTTATGCATTAGTTCTCGAAATATTCTTAACTAAGTATTTGAAAATGAAGTGGTGTTTTCATGGCACTTGTAGTTTTTTTTTTGTGAAAAATCGACATTTTGAGCTTCAAAACAACCATGACTGTGGCTTCCTCTCTCCAATCCACTGACATAGAAATCTTTAATCAAGATGTCGAACAAACAAAGCGTATTGCGAAGGAGGTCAATCTTGCTGAAACTCAATCTAAATTATCTTCGATATAATTTACAGTATTTCCAATAACATGCGGTAACACTTGATCGATAGAAATCTCCAAAAAGTCCAAATACGTACTAATCAGATTACCAGGTAAGAAAATCAAATCATTAATGATGACACAGAAATATTCCAGTCCCAATTCGTGAAACGATTTCCGACTTAATTATGAAGTGTTTTCTCAATTGGCTTCAATATGTTTTCATTTTGTTGATTATTGATTTCATATCTTTTTCAAAAATAGGAGAATCGATAATTTTTTATTTATTACGAACAGATCATTAAGTTGGCTTTCTGGTTCTTTGACATGTGAATTATTCTTAGTTTTGAATCGAAACTTGTATGTGTTCTAATTCATTGTTTGACATGGTTTATTCAATTGCAGAGCAGGTGGAAATAATTTCACTTTTTTTGCAAACAATCAATGTGCGAATAGAACCGCAGAATTCTTCAATCAACGACATTTAGATAAACATGTTAATAGGAAGTATGTTTTGAAATTAGTGTCAAAGTTTCAAGAAACCGGGTCCGTGGCTAATAAAAAACGAAACATGGAAAGAAATGAAGCAGCTGAAGTAGCTGTTCTTGGACAGATTGCTCTGAATCCAATGACGAGTACGAGGCAGCTAGCACATGAATCTGGTTTTACACGAACTCGAATTGCAAATATTTTGAAGAATAATAAATTCCATCCTTACAAAATCCATCTTTCACACGCACTAAACGAAGATGATTTTGAACGTAGTGTTGAATTTTGTGATACAATAAGTGAACGAGTAACTGCTAATCCCAATTATCTGTACAATGTTTGTTTCTCCGATGAGTGTTCGTTCTTTCGAAACGGCACAGTAAATCGACACAATTGTCGTTATTACGTCAATTACGACTAACGCATGAATATTTCGAGAACTAAAGCATAAAATGAAAAAACAATTACCGTGCTGAAATCAGTATAAAAATACCTTTGAATTGAGGTATCACTCACCCCATCTTCCCTATTCAAAAATTGGGGGTGGGGGTTGTAGCTGTAAGGGTTGAAGCGCTATGCGTCCATAACCTACATCTTACGTTGTCCCCCTCGAAACAGAAATCGACCTGTCCGAGCATTTCTGTCGAAAAAACTTATTTCGTCTGTAATCTCGTCTGTTTCGTTTTCAAATGGCCACCCTGTATTAAAGTGACATATCTGATATTACCGCTCTTGACGTCACGCATGCGCAAGAGCATGCATAAAGGTTATAATTCAAAATTACAAACATATATTTCGAGGTTATAATGTTCAGCATTGTCAATTTGTCACCTACTGACAATTTTAAACATAAACTTCAAAAACCTCATAATAATTAAAATGTCACTTATATGCAACGTTTCCATTGTTTCTTCGATACATCGATACATTTTGTAAACTAAATTGAGAACGCTAAAACCGGTAATAGAATACCGATTTTACTTTGACTAGCAATGATTCGCTTCGATTTCGTCTTCGACCTCTATGATAACGGAAGTTATTGAATTCCGCCACTGAACTAGGCAAATCTTCGACGATCTCCCGACCATTTTCAAAATCTTTGTACCATTCGTACTTTAGGGTTTTCGATAGAGCAGAGTCTTCTGGACCTCTGATCACTGTACTTGAACTGGAAAAAGAAACACGTCCTTCAGCTTAAAACGCCGGGCGACAGGTGAGCGAGAGGGCTGAATGTAAACACACGCTTTTCACTTGTTCAGTAGTGTCTGACATTTCATAATGGAACGACTTGGCCCGGCACAGCGTCTACAAATTGTTTAGCCTTATTACAAAAATGGGCGTTCACGATTAATGTGTATCGGGCACTTAGAGCGAGTTACGATCCACATAATCGGCCTACCCAACGCACAATTCACTCTACCATCATCAAGTTTGAGACTCAATATTTGTTATTGTATAATACTCGACCAAATAGATAACATTCAGCTCGTAGTGAAGAGAATATAGAGGTGGCGGGTGAGAGTGTACGTGATGACCCTGGAGTGACGATTCGTCTCAATAGCTTGGCTTTTCGTAACGACTTGGCGGATATTACGTAAGGATCTTTCTTTGAAAGCTTACAAAATTCAATTCATTCAAGAAATGAAGCCGACCGACCTACCGAATCGTTCAAGTTTAAGATCCACTCTTTTCGACAAAAGTTTTGTTCATTGATTAGGCCCATTTTTGGCTTAATGGGTTCGTGAACAAACAAAATGCCCGAATCTGGGGTAATCAACAACCCGGAAAGTCTCAAGAATTGCCGTTAAATCCAGAAAAAACAATTTTGGTGTGGTTTATGGGCCGGTGGGATTATCGGTTCATTTTTCTTTAAAACAGAGGACGGCCGGAATACTACTAGGTTTGTTCGCGTGGCAGTTCGGAACTGTAATTTTTGGTAATTTGTGGTTCCCACCCGTTCGTCTGGGACGGAACAGGAGTTCCTTATCGTTCGTGTGGTCGGAACACTTGATTTCGAAACTGTTCGTTACTGTTCTTACGGTTCCTGATCTAGAGATGGTACAAGTTACAACAGAAGAAGCGGTAAATTCAAATCATCGGTGATTCAAATTTTCAGTAGTTCTAATTGGCAATTAAGTTATATATTTGGTGACCAGGATATTCGCATAGCTGTTTTTAAGTATATTTGATGTTGTGGGAGTATAAATTTTTAATCAATTCGTTATAATAGCTTCTCAAAATTTTTGTTATCTCAAAGAAGAGGAAGGATCATTTGCAATAGATGAATAAAACAATTGCATAGTTGTTGATCAAAGTATGTAAGATAATTATTTTATATTATTTATATATACGATATTTCGTATTTATATACAATATATTTATTTTTTTTATTTCGTGATTGTAGTATCTTTATTTTTTAACCACTCAAAATGTATTGAAAATTTAGGAAGGAAACGGAGAAATGACCTCTTTCAAGAACACAACGACTTGTTAAAACAATTCTTATCTAAAAAATAATTACAAAGCTATGAACATTTTTAGAAAATATTTTTATTTATTTCCCAAATGCCACCAGTTCCATATACAATTACCTAATTCTATTATATAAAATTTTCTGTACACAGCTTCCACCAAAATTACAATGAAATAACAGAAAAATTCACAGTTTATCCAGATATGAACTAACAAAAATAATTTCTCCACTGATGACCACTACTACATATATTGAAATTTCAAATTATAATTAAATTAAATCATTTATTTAAATATTTCATTACATATAAATTATATTTACAGTTATTTATATGGATATGTTTATTTATTTATGACAAAAAAAATTGTTCAATTTTAATATTTTTAATTTCTTAAGTATTTCCACCGTATTAATAACACAATAACTTATTCAATATCTTTTTAACACTATCCATGATATGATCCATGATCATTGAACTCTATATGAATACCTATATGGTATTTAGAGTTCAATGTCCATGATGTACAACATAACCTTACTTTCACTTATCTATGCACTTAACGAAATCGTTTTGACATTATCTGTTCCCACCTGTTCTCACCCGTTCGTGTCATAGAACAACTTGCGACGATTCCAAGAGTTACAGAACCTGGTTCTCTGTGATCCCAGAACAACTGGGAACTGCCACCCGAACAAACCTATTGTCATTTTTGTGTACGATAGCGCAATAAATGAATATTGTATTCCACCACATAAATAATAGCACTTTTATACTGATAATGAAAGCAATTCATACAAAATGTTTCTCTAACCATTCCAAAATATCAAAAATGCACAGCGTTAATATTGAAGTTTTCACTTCTGCCGGCACTCCTAGAGTGCTACCGGTGTTTTTTTTTATTTAAAATTAATTTAAATGATTCACCCTTTACTTGAAAATACTTAACGCGGACAATTCAAATAATAATTTCCGGATTCGGTGAATAAAATGGAAATATTTTCTAGGAATTGTCAAATAGCCCAATGTACAGGATTTAATATTCATATCCTTACCTGTAGTTCATTAACTTCATGCTCCATATATTGAAGAGAACACTTTACCAAGAAAAAGATGTCAGATCGTTTCAGCTCTACATGCTGACACTGAATAAGAAAAGGAAAATAGTCCAGATTGGTTGGAAATTTAACCCAATTTGTCAGGTGTATGGTTTGCTGAAAAATAATTCTTTGATCAAATACTCATACAAATCTATAAATATTATAAAAACAGAGGAATATCTTATGAGATATCTAGCAAAATAAATTTTGAACAAATACGAGGGGGTTTCTAAGTTCGCGGAATCGGTAGGAAGATAGTAAGAGAGGCTACTCACCAAAATTTTCAATCGGGAAGAAATTGTGAAGTACGGAGAAAATAGAATTCCGCGCTGTCATTAAGTTCCTAACCAAGCAAGGAAAATATGTTCAAACCATATTGGAAGAGATGTCATTCATTTACGTAGACTCTTGGCTGGTAAAACTATGATTTACAATGGCATAACATCTTAAAGCAAGGCAGGGACTCACTTGGAGAAAACCAGCGCCCATGACAGCCGATAGAAGCGACCTCTCCCGTAATTAATCAAAAAGTGGAAAAAACAATATTGGAAGATGCCGGTCTGAAGAAAAACAACTCGCAGAAATGGTTGGATTATCAAAAACCATTTTTCAAATTCTTCACGATCATCTTTGCCTGACCAAAGTTAGAGTGGGTGTCGAGAATGCTGACGTCGCCTCAAAACTAACAGCTCGTATTGTTCTAGCTAGTTTTTGGATCTCTGTATTGGAGACATAGATGAAGTATTGACTCGGATTGTTACTGGGGTTACTTGGATTCATTATTATGAACCTCAATCCAAACAGGACTCTATGCAGTGGCACAAAAAGGGCACACCACCACTCAAGAAGTTTAAGGTGTCACAGTCAGCGGGAAAAATCATGGCAACAGTCTTTTGGGACTCCGAAGGCATTCTGTTAATCGATTAGAAAGACAAAGGTGTCTCTATAACTGGAGAATACGCTTCAATTCTAGAGCGGTTGAAAGAAGTCATCAGAGAAAAAAGGAGTGTGAAATTTACCAGAGGTAATGCAGCCTCTTCACAAGAGCCGCGATGGCAGCACTGCAGAAAAATTGCTTCGAAATACAGGGTCTTTCACGAGGAACCTCACCCATATTTATACGGAAAACTACTGAACGTATTTTCATGAAATTCATCACTTATAAGTATTTAGCGATGCTGATGAAATCTAGAATATTTTCAAGGCATGAGCAGCTCCGGTTTTTCCGGAAATGACGTCAACTTCCGTTTTTCAAATTAGAACACCAATTTTTTTATTGCTGAAATAGATTCCGTAGAAGATTTCAAGTTATTTCGATGTAACATTTTTCAGTTTTGGTTGGGAAATTCTCTCTGAGCGGGAAAATTCGAAAAAAAAATCGAAAATAGAGCTCCGCTGAAACAAGAATAACTGTGAGTGTATGCATCACACCCTTGCCCTAAAGTGGATATTTTCTGAGTTATTCACAAAAAACTGTTTTTCGTCTTGAATTTTCAGCTACTTCTTTTCCCTTCACGCCAAAAAGATGAAATTTTCAGGAACTGTTATTTGAACCATGCTGTAGATTTTTCACCCCTTCTTGAAACCGACTTCAAGTTACTATTAGGAGAACCATGGAAAACAACACCTTTGTTTATCAAACCGTACACCGATTTGTCTTTTCCAGAAGATATGATTCACATCGTGAATATTATCTTACAGTTATAAAGAAAGGTGAAACAGATTTATGAAAAAAAATTAGGAGCGCTATTTATAGTAACTATACAATTTTTAAAACAGACTCAAAGATGGGATAGCTTATATACATTTTCTTGATCTTTGAATAATTGAGCTAATTTTGAAAATATTTATGGCATAAACAGCACAGATGTTTTTTGTAATGTGCTCCAGGAAACTATAAACACAGATAACAAAGTTTAACACTTAGGAAGAAGATCTCCAATGTATTTGTATGTAACTTGAGATTCCTAGTTCTCAACCACAAGTATCATGATGATTTTATTACATCAATTTTTCATTGAATTTTCTGGATGGTTGCCATTAATCTGGACTATTGTTTCTACCTTATCACAAAGTCAGAAAAAACCAAGTTATGGATGTCATTTATTTTGTCTTAGATCAATCAGCAAACAGTAAGAGTCTCACAAAGTGCTTTTGGCAGAATTGTCTGCAATTAACTAAAAACTCCAAACTCAGTATTTATTACAGTTATGGCACATTACTGAAATATCAAATGAGGTATATTATGTCCCATATTATACTGAGTGTACAATTTGAATTAAGAAATTAGTAATTAGTTTCAGATATAACCTGAAGCTGTTCAATTTGTCTTAATTATGTTTATTTCAAACTGATGCACAAATATCGGAGCTCTGAATTTAAAACAGTTTCTATAATCTGATGGACCGTATGCAAGTTCAGGAAAGTGAATATGATTAACACAAATGAAAACCGCCGTTTTACCATGGTTACTGCATTACAAATCGGTCATTAAGTACCAACAGAAACATTACATAGTCAGCTGAGCATCAGTCAAACTCACAAATCTTGCTTGTCTATTTTTATCATTGCTTTGTTTGTTTGTGCGCGAAATTCAGACCGAGAGCGTCATTTAGAAGTGCTGCTTTTTATTTCATTCAGAAAAAAATTCAGATCAGGCGCGTCAAATGATTGAAACTTAAGTGAATGTTGTATTAGTGAAAGAAAGTGTCAGGATGGTTTTATAAGTTCAAAAGAGACGAAGGTATGACGATGTAAAATTGGAACATCCTGGACCCATAAAAAAAGTTCGAGGATGCAGATTTGGAGACGCTGGATGAAGATTCTTGTGGAACCTCAACAGAACTTTGAAATGTTAAAGCATTACTCAGCAGCGGTTTCTCATCGCCCAAATGCAGAATGATACAGAAACTGGGACATGGGTGCATTTGAGTTGAAGCCGAGGGACATCGAACGGCGCCTTTACGTGCGAACAAAAAACTCCTCCAAGGCAAAACAGAAAAAGTTTTTGCGTATCGTGACCGAGATGACAAGTGGATATGACAGCCTAATCAGGAAAAATCATTGGGGCCTCCCTGTATACATCCTTCGACAGCGAAACAAACATTCCCTTTGTCGAAGTTGATGCTGTACATAGACAAAGTATCTCTAGACCGTAAACAATAAAATGTACTGGTCACATTTTTAGTTTGAGCGACAAAAAACGCTATCAATTTTTGACAGGTCAGTCCTTTATTTCTAGAAAACTGCAATCCATAACCATATTTAACTGTTTATCATGTTTTTACCATCTTGATTGTTTGGCTAAAACTCAGAAATTATAATCTTTTATAATGTTTGTCGTCATGAATTATTATAGTAAACGAACAACAGAACTCAATTTTTTATGTTTGAAATAAATTGTTTTGGGTCAACATCAACATCCGTCACGTGATTGGGAATCACTAATATAAAGAGAACAACACAGGTAAAATAATTTTTTCAGTATTTGTTCAAATTGTAGGATGGAGATTAGCTAAGTTTTGGCGCTTAGAGTTGATATTTTCAATAAGTGTTAATCAACAAATATGGGTCTTACTAAATGTGCATTACCTGGTTGCAAAATTATTTTATCCCCCAAGATTATCGTTTCCCAAATTTTTTAAGCAAGAATTGGTCAGATTTCATATGTGGCTAGATATACTACAGAATTCAGAGGGCTGACAATGCCACAGGAAGACGTTTATAAGAAAAGAGTCTGCCACTATCATTTTGATGAGAAATACATCTTATCTGATACCAGAAGGCTTACAATGTATTACCAACTCTTTCCAGAAATGAGACTTTGATGCAAATCAGGTTTGTGGTGATTTCTCTATTTTAGAAACTTTTAATAATGTCATAAATGCTATAAATTCTGAATTTCCACATTAATAAGTTGAATGTTGACTATTTAATAGTCTTATTATCATTTTATTTTACAGGTAGTGAGATATGGGATGAGTAGATCTGAGTGACTCAATCTGGTTGAGGTCCCAGATGAGAGATGTAAGATGTAAATTATTAATCATACCATTTATATTTCCTTATTTCTCATTGAAATTTCTAATATATATTCTTTATTTTCAGAACTGGGGAATTTAACCTCTCGTGCATCCAGACACAAACTCCCTTGACATTTCAGTGTTGATGAATCACCTTCTCAAATAATATTAGAACACAGTGAGTTGTGACATTAGAATATAATGAGCGTATTAGGTGTTCTTTGTACTGATCCCAACTAATGATCACTATTGTGTCATTGAACGAAGAAATATTGTAAACATTACACAGTGACTTTGTTTGAGTGCTTTCAAAATGTAGTTTATTAGTTCGATTTCAATGAAATGAAATCAATCCAATCTTCTGTAGGTTATGCTTACCTCGAATCTGCAAGTAGTACTGATAATGTCCCTGATTAATTTTTATATATGATAAATAGGATAATATATCTCTAACCTCTACAGATATTTTGACTGAATTCATCCCTGAACAATTTTAGTTCTTTAAAAAATTTACTAAAAGTTTCTGCTTTTCTCCACCAAATTCCTTCTGTATGAAATAAGCATTAGTTGATTCGAACCATTTTGAAGTTGAGTAAATGATCCAAATCAGATATCATTTACTTGACTTCATTTTGGCTCGAATTAGCTTGAAAATAATAGTTCATAAGAGGTATCAATTTAAATGAGCCGCTTTCCTGCCAAATAAGGAAATTAGTTCGAGCGACCAAACGCATGGTGTCGCTTTGTTAGCGTGACAAGTCCTCAACACGTGCGTTGGCAGTGTATAAAGGTACTTTAATCAATTTCAAGCAAAGACCAAGGTTGACCGCAGATAACCGGTCATCTCTGATCATTGTTGGTCATGACGGACCGCATTCAAGCGGCTTTGGCCATAATCCGTGACTTTGTTGGGTGGGGATGACCAGAATATTAACACAGCTCTGGAGCTGTGTTAAGATTCTGGTCATTAGAAGAAGTGAGTTATGCCTGTGCATGTACGAGATTCTGGACAGGTGGGAGAAGCCTTGCCGTAGTGGGGGCCTACAGGAGTGTTCAGGCCTACACCAGATGGATATGGAGAGACAAAGTAACATAATGACCAAAGTGTCGCTTGAAATTGATTTTTGTCTATGATGCTGTGTATTGGTGGGACCAGCTTGGCGTAGTGTACTATGAACTCTTGCAACCAGGCGAAACGATTACAGGAGCCCTCTATCGGACGCAACTAATACGTTTGAGTCGAGCGTTGAAGGAAAAACGCCCGTAATACGCGGGAAGATACGACAAGATAATACTTCTGCATTGAACATTGAAATGGGACATCCTACACCACCCGCCGTAATCTCTTGACATCGCCCTTCTGATTTCTACCTATTCCGATTGATGACGCATGACCTCGCCAACCAGCACTTTCGTTCTTGAAGAAGCCAAAATTGATCGATTTGGCGGTTTTCTATTTGTACCCTATGTAAAACTGTTAAGTCCAAATGCTATGTTCTTCAAATTGTTTTCGTTACCTGTTCAAATTAATTTTTTCAAAAATGCTGAACTTACTTTTCTCCATTTATTACAGAATTAAGTACAGCCTTAACGTTCCTTGATCAAAAGATGAACTTATTCAGAAGGTGTTTCCAGATGTTTCTCAAAATTACAGAAACCATGATTGGTTGAGCGAACGAGCTATACTGTGCTGCAAAAAAAAACATAGATGTAAATGAATGATATTTCAAAATTTAAGAACAAATTATAGGCGAATTGAGGATATATAAATCAGTTGATTCGGCTACTAATCAAGATGATGTAGTCAACTATCCACCGGAATTTTTAAACTCGCTGGATTTGCCAGGATTGCCACCTCACAATCTTCAATTAAAGGTTGGATCGGTGGTTATAATGTTGCGAAATATCAACCAACCGCGTCTTTGCAACGGTACACGGTTAGCGATAAAAAAATTACTAAACAATGTGATAGAAGAACCTATAATCAAAGGAAAGTATAAAGGAGAAGATGTTCTCATACCGCGCATCCGAATGATTCCGACTGATGTGCCATTTGAGTTTAAACGACTACAGTTTCCAGTGCGGCTTGCTTTTGCTATGACTATAAACAAGTCCCAGGGGCAATCATTAAGTGTTTGTGGTATTAATCTAGAAAACCCATGTTTCTCACATGGTCAATTGTATGTTGCCTGTTCCCGTGTTGGAAAACCATCAGGTTTGTTTATCTATGCGCCAGGTAATCAAACAAAAAACATTGTATACCACAAAGCACTACAATGATAATAATAATAATTATGATTCACATGATTAACAATAAAGCGATTAATTACTTTTAAATCCTTATATATGTTTTTTAATTATTTTTTATTCACAACGCCCTATCATCAGGGTGACGGTTCTGTTCAGCAAAATTTTAAAATATATAGGCAAAAAAACTGCCACATTACAAATCTTTTTGACAGGACGAAGTCTGCCGGGTCAGCTAGTGAATAATAAAAATCATGTTCGACTGGATCATAAACATATCGTGTTTTCCAATGGGGACTTGACTACCTTAAATTTAATTTGTGAATATACCCTTAGACCAATCATCGAACTGTCAACGTCATTTTATTCAGTTGATTGAACATTTTCATCCTGGTGAAGTACACGAACGACAATGTTTGCAGGTTATAAAAATTTACTACCGAAATTCGGAGTTAGTGATCGCAACTTTAAGAGATTTAACTCAAATTTTCGGTCGTAATTAGCGCCCTAGTAAACAGGCAATCACAAGTTTGGTGCAAAAATTTGAGTCTACATGTTCGCTGTTGGATGTTGTCGTGCCAGTGAGACGAAGGACCGGTCGCAGTAACGAAAATATAGCTGACGTTCGGGACCCCGTAGCCGACGACTCAAATCAGTCAATTCCATGGCGTTCTCAAGAATTGGGCATCCGTCAGACGACTCTATGGCGAATTTTGTGTAAGAATTTTGGTTTACACCCGTACAAGACCAAGCTAACTCAAGAATTGAAGCCGTTGAACCATTCTGAAGTGGCGTACGTTCTCCGATTGGGCTCTGGAAAAGCTGCGCCACGAAAATGACTTTCATCGAAAGATCATCTTCAGCGATGAATCTCATCTTTGGCTCAATGGCTTTGTCAATAAGCAGAATATGCGTTATTGGACAGGCAGCAATCCATACGTTATTCCCAAGACTCAATTGCATCCCCAAATGATCGTGGTTTGGTGCGGTCTTCACGCCAGTGGCATCATTACACCGTATTTTTTCGCTGATGCCAACAATCGTCACGTTTAAGTCTATGGCGATCGCAACCACGCCATGATAACGAATTTTTTTCGGCCTAAATTGCAAAGTATGAACATGTGGTTTCAACAGGACGGTACCACTAGCCACACAGCACACGTAACAACCAGTTTATTTCGAGAAACGTCCCCGTCGATTAGCCATTTCGTTCGTGCGATTTGACGCCTCTGGACCATTTTCTTTGGGGCTACGTCAAGTCACGGTCTATGCAAACAACATTAGTTGTTCAGAGACAACATTAAACGCAAAATAGCGGCCGTTTCGGCTGAAATGTGTGGCCGAGTCATCGAAAATTGGGTCCAGAGAATTGACCGCTGCAAACGGGCCCGTGGTGGCCATATGAACGAAGTCGAGTTCCATTCATAAATGTTATGTTTGTACTTCAAGCCAATAATAAAGTTTTTGAAATATCTCAAATGGTTTGTGTTTTATTTAGATTCAAAGTTGTCAAGTACCTATTGGAAAAACCATTAGTTACCAAAATTTAATTCTTATTATAAAATCAATAATAATAATAAATGAATATTCTAGACAATTTCTTGTTATCATTTCGATCATGAATATTTTCAATGTTAATTTGTTTGTATTATTTTACTTTTTGCTTACCAATATACAGGGTGAGTCTTTGACCACTGCGCACATTTTAACCATAGATGCTTGGCGTCAAAAGAAACATTTACTTCTTATAACATTTTTCCAAATTTGGCCCCGTTCAAAAGATATAGGGTGTTGACATTTCGTCAAAAACTGCGTTTTCACCTGTAATATTCAAACGACAATATCAATTGAAATGATCTCTTGTAGAAGGTTTTTGATAGCAGTCATGCATGTTTTGGCATCAATAGATTTATTCCATTTCTTGTGGGTTTCTCACTACTACTGTACAGATTGGTTAAATTGCATGGTAAATAAAATCACTTGAACTAAACGTCGGAATCTTGTACTTTCTAGAATCATTGGTCTTTTTGCAGATAAAATTATTCATCATCTTTTTTTCTTAAATTGTACCATTTTTGAGATATTTGGAGTAGAAAGGAACTAAATCGATATAATCATCTGATGAAACACGAGTGAGTGAATCATTTCTTATCGGGAAAATAACGTTTTTAAATAATTCAGATTCAATAGTGGATGCTGTGGTAATTTTCATTCGAACTAAACTGGACTACAGAGGGGTATTTGCCCAATGTGAAAACTTGAAATGCTTATAGCTTTTTAACGCAGCTCAATATGGAAAAAAAGTTTCCTGTGACGGGAAAAAGAATTTGACATTTCATCTCTGTTGGCAGGTAAAAAAATATAACTTTTCACGAAATTACTTTTTTCTCGGATATATACATATACATATACAAATACATACAGGGTATTTCACGAGGAACCTCACCCATATTTATACGGGAAACTACTGAACGTATTTTCTTGAAATTCATCACTTATAAGTATTTAGCGATGCTGATGAAATCTAAAATATTTTCAAGGCATGAGCACCTCCGGTTTTTCCGTAAATAACGTCAACTTCCGTTTTTCAAATTAGAACACAATTTTTTATTGCAGAAATAGATTCCTTAGAAAATTTCAAGTTATTTTGATGTAACATTTTTCAGTTTTCGTCGGAAAATTCTCTCTGAGCGGGAAAATTCGAAAAAAATCGAAAATAGAGCTCCGCTGAAACAAGAATAACTTGAGGTTTTTGGATGGAAAATTTTCATTTTGGGATTTTTCAAGATGTAATATTGATGTATCCACTTTAAAAATCAAAATCGCGATTCATGATACAGGGGGTGAAAAAATCGCTTTCAAAGTTAGGGATGACAAAATCGTGAAAAATCAATTTTTTCAAATAAGAACCCCATTTTTTTATGGCAGATATTTAATCTACGTTAAGAAATAATGTGAGTGTATGCATCACACCCTTGCCCTAAAGTGGATATTTTCTGAGTTATTCACAAAAAAACTGTTTTTCGTCTTGAATTTTCAGCTATTTCTTTTCCCTTCACGCCAAAAAGATGAAACTTTCAGGAACTGTTACTTAAACCATGCTATAGATTTTTCACCCCTTCTTGAAACCGACTTCAAGTTACTATTAGGAGAACCATGGCAAACTCTCGCAGTTATAACTAGAGAAGATGCTCAAAGTTTTGCCCGTTAATTTCTAGACATTTATTTATACGTCTCAGGAATGCTTCGTGCGTTGCTCTTCTTATTTCTTCGGGAGGAAGAGATCTGCAAAAGTGTTTAAAAACCAAATTGAGTTTCAAAACTATGAATCTAAAAATCTAATCAATCCTGAAGGCATTTCTGACTCGTTCTATGCAGTCCTCTTTTATCAGTCAGGGGAGTTGAGTAGACAATATTTTTTATCCTACCCCAAACATAATAGTCTGAAGGAGTTAAATCTCCCGAACGTGGTGGCCAAAGATGTGGACCATTGTTCGCCAACCATCAATCTTCAAATAGCCTGTATAGGATATTTGACAGATGGAGTTAATTGTGTGGAGGCGCGCCATCTTGTTGATACCATTAGTCATTATGGTTCTGTACTAGCGGCTCAATTATTTGAGTCAATATGTCAGAATATCTATCTCCTAAGGGAGAAACATTCTTTAAATAATGCAAACATGTGTAGTGTTCTATCTTACCAGTTAAAGTCCCATCATAAATGTGAACATCGAGAATTGCATTATTTTTGATGGAGCAAAAAACATTGAAACTCCAGGTCTCTTGAAAGTTCCATTGTCTGAAGTGGTGGTTGTTCTCTTCATCCCAATAATGACTGTTATGCCTATTGAACGAACCATTCTTTGTAAATTTAGATTGATCTGTCCAAATTATACAGTCCAAAAAGTTTTCATTCTCTTGAAATCGAATCATCATAGCTTCGCTCTCCTGACGAAATCAGTTTCCTTCAAATGCTGTACCCTATTGAATTTATATGAGTGCATTTTATGTTTTTTTAATATTCTCCAAACACTCGATTGAGATAATCCCAGAGCAATCTCGGCATCTTTGAGTGAATTTTGAGGGTCGGTCAGGAAACCTCTCAATGAACAGTCGAATCGTTCTATCTACAACTTTATTACATTCTCCATGAAGTAGAATGAGATTTAAATAATCTTCATTGGTAAAATTAGGCATAATGATCGATTTTATAACTTAATACGAATTATCACCAAATTAATAGTAAACACAAAATGCTACTGAATAAAGAGGAATTTGGCAGATTTAATTAATGATATCTATCATTAAAAAAAAGAATGTAAAACATGGTAAGTTTTTGCATATGGTTCATAAGGAATTATTTATTTATCACTGGAGAGAAAACCGATGGCCGATTAGTTGAAATAAAAAGGTTTCCGATACAAATTCGCATCCAAATTCGCCATCTATTTAGGAACAACCTGTAGATTTTTTCTCTTGCATATTAGGGTAGTAAAATCTAAAACAACTAACAGTTCCTGAAAATTTCATCTTTTTGGCGTGAAGGGAAAAGAAATAGCTGAAAATTCAAGACGAAGAACATTTTTTTGTGAATAACTCAGAAAATATCCACTTTAGGGCAAGGGTGTGATGCATACACTCACATTATTTTTTAACGTAGATTCAATATCTGCCATAAAAAAGTGGGGTTCTAATTTGAAAAAAATGATTTTTCACGATTTTGTCATCCTTAACTTTGAAAGCGATTTTTTCACCGCCTGTATCATGAATCGCGATTTAGATTTCTAAAGTGTATACATCAATCTTACAAAATGAAAAATCCCAAAAATGAAAATTTTCCATCCAAACACCTCGAAGTTATTCTTGTTTCAGCGGAGCTCTATTTTCGATTTTTTTTTCGAATTTTCCCGCTCAGAGAGAATTTTCCAACCAAAACTGAAAAATGTTACATCAAAATAACTTGAAATTTTCTAAGGAATCTAATTCTGCAATAAAAAAATTGTGTTCTAATTTGAAAAACGGAAGTTGACGTCATTTCCGGAAAAACCGGAGGTGCTCATGCCTTGAAAATATTTTAGATTTCATCAGCATCGTGAAATACTTATAAGTGCTGAATTTCATGAAAATACGTTCAGTAGTTTCCCGTATAAATATGGGTGAGGTTCCTCGTGAAAGACCCTGTATAGATAATGGAAAATATTTGATTTCAGAATATTTTATTGAATATAAGTTATATTTCCTTTATATCAAAAGTACATCCATGAGAATAATTACTGGCACCATAAGATCTACACCGGTTCATTGGTTAGTAGTTTTGTATAACATTGTCCCTCCTCATATTCGCAGACAGACTGCAGCTCTGAATTCTTGAAACAAATATCATTCTTTTCCCAATTTATTCCCAATTATTTCATATTTTCCACAAAATAGAATTCCCAGATTGAAGTCACTTAAACCATTTTGGCATAATACGTTCTTCAATATGAACATAAGTGATAAAATAAAGAATTATGGAAGACTGAGTAGAACTCTTACGAAATGTCCAATAAGTATCTCGTTTGTGATCCTTCAGAAAAAATTCCTGGTTTTGATATTCCAAGAAAAATTTGGACAGTTCTTAATCGTTTGAGAACAGATCATGTTCGTAGCAATAGCATGCTATTCAGATGGAACTCAGTTCCTAGAGCAAGTTGTGCATGTGGAGAAGCAGAAGAAACAATACCTCATCTCATCAATAGCTGTCCCATATATAAATTTCAAGATGGTTTTAGGACTATTCATGATGTTTCCGATTTTTTCTTGGAATGGGTTATAAATTTCAAAGAATATGATACGTATTTTTGTTATTCAGTTCTTTTTTCTGCTTTTGTCTTTTTTTTCCAGATTCGATGTAGGCAACTTGAAGAAGTCTCTGTCTCCATCAATAGAAGACCACTCTTGAAGAAAGAAGACCCTAAATATATTTCAGCTTATTTTTGTACTTTCACGGGGAGCGAGGGTTTTTTTACTGATTTTTTTCCCTAGGCTTTTATGTGATACGCCGAATTGTCTGACACCCCGTCACTAACCCCTGATATAATAATAATAATAATAATAATGTCTTTATTTTCATATCTAACCTATACAATATGATACATTATATCGACCTTGAAGAAAAATGGCGGAGTCCAGGTGAGCCTCCGGAGAGACTCTCTGATCTACTCAACCATGAAACTGAATGTGAAAATTCATAAATAATAACAATACTGGAGTGAACAAGAGGAAATTAGCAAACACTTTTATGAGATATGGGCAGCAAAAAAGAATATATACATACAAAGTCAACTTCCTTCATCACGTAGAGGCACTCGTCGTTAGTGAAGTCTTCAAGACTCCGTGAGAACCCCTCCATAACATTTTCTGAAAGTTGCTCTAGAGAGTCGTAAAAAAGATTCAGGGAGACCATCGTGAAATTTCTCAATGTTGTAGGAAAAACTCCTCTCAAACATTGCCGTTCTGTGAAATGGTGGAGTTATTTTTCCCCTGAATCTGATGTTAAGATTGTGGACATGGGTTCTGAAAACTATTCGCCTGTAAAGGTAAGAAGGGCACTTGAGTAAAATTATATCTCTGAAGAAACATGCTGTGTGTAGCTTTCCCCTTTCGTCCATAGTGAGCCATCCCGTCTCCCTAAGTTTGGGTGTAATCGACTCATAGTTTCTCACACCATGAATCAGCCCTAGACAAGAGTTCTGTACACGCTGTATCCTCATTTTATCAGACTGTGTGAGACAGTTTCCAAAAACTTTCTTTATGCATTCTGTCACATGTGAACTGAATCTTAGGGAACTATCAAGAACCAGACCAAGATTCCGCGCGGCGTTCATTACAGGAGGGACCACACCGTCGACCTCCACCTTCACCAAGTCACTCAGTCCCAACACCTCCCGCTAAGGCCCGATAAGCAGAAAAAAGTGGACTTATTCGCATTAAGCTGAAGGGAATGTTCAAGAGCCACAGTTCTCAATGCCTCAATTTCCCTACTTAATATGGCTGTGGATTCAGTGACATTATTCCTAGTAAAAGATAAGTATACCTGTGTATCATCGGCATAGAATTGAGACGAACAAATTTTCGATGCCTTCGGCAGGCTCAACGAGTCTATAGCATATAATAACGGAGCAGAAACGGAACCCTGGGGTACCCCCCGATAGACATCAGCGAAATCGGACATAAGTGAGTCAATCACCACGCACTGGGACCTACGCGAAAGGAAGTTCGAGTAAAACTGTACAGCTCCATCGCTGAGTCCTATGAAGTGGAGAATTGCCAATAGTAGTTGGTGGTGGATTGTGTCGAATGCCTTAGTGAAATCCAGCAAAGCCAAAGCTGTAACCTTACCCTCATCAGCGGCCCGAAATATATCGTCAGTTACATTACTGAGTGCAGAAGAACACCCATGGCCCCTTCTGAACCCTGCTTGGGTTTCGGGAAGTACATTGTTGGCTTCCACAAAAATCGAAAGTTGTTTATTTACGATCTTCTCCAGCGCCTTCGACACACAAGACAAAATGCTAATGGGACGTAAGTCCCTATACTCCCTGGAGGCTGAAACTTTAGGAAGAGGCACCACGAGTGCACTCTTCCAACATTTTGTGTAAACAGAATGACGGATGCAATATTTGATAATATGAGTGAGAAATGGCAGGATAAAAGGACAACAGAGTTGTAATATAAATACATTGATGCCATCCACTCCCTCGGATCGAGATTTTATTGCATCTACAGTTCCCAAAACCTCAATCTCATCTACCTCCGTAAAGCTGAAAGGAGTAACCACTGCGTCCAATATATAGTCTCTATAAAAGTTCAGTGTTGGAGAGTCTACCACTGACTGAACACCAACGACACCAGTAAAGAAATCATTCAGCTCATTTGGGGTTTTCAGATGTTCTGGTATTTCTGAATTTCTAGAGCCAACAATGTCAAATTTCTTCATTTTACACCAAATGTTAATTTTTTCCCGAAATTGGTCTTCAAATAATGCTCTCTTCTCATCAAATATATGCTTTATTGTTTGCTAACTAAATATTGTAAGCCAAAAGTTTAAAAGAATAAATATATATATCAAAGGTACAATTGTTAAATGTCCATTGCGTGAATGACATGTTCCTTGAATTATTCGGTATAACAGACGAATTTTCTTGTGTTGAAATAATATTCCCTGACATGGACACAACTGCTGTTGATGTACCTGGTCGCAAATCGGGTTTTAATTCAGAGCTGCCACACGTTCTGAACACTTTACAAGTAATTTCTGTTCTGTGTGCCACCGATTCATCAACATACCCTTCTGCTGCTGGACGAAGGGCTTTCTACATTCGGTAATATTTAATATATTCTTCAGTAACTACAAATCTCCTGTTTACATCATTCTTTGTTTGCTTCAGTTTCACAATCAATAACTTTCCCGAATCTTCAATATTATCAAATACTGCTTGGCCGATTTCACAAATTCGACAATCTCCTGCAATCCCAAATACAACAAAAACCTTGGCCATTAAATACACTTCATCGGGTGCATTATTTCAAAAATCACTAATTTGCTTTCTTGGACGTGTAACCTTTCCCATTTTGTTTCAGAAATGTAATAAGTTTGAAATATTTTGGCATGTCACATTATTATTGGATCGTAACATACTTTTAATCATTGAATAATTCGACCACACTGTTGATGGCTTTAGTTTTTGTGCCAGTTCCGAAAAATAAGCCAATAACACTGTCTCCGAGAACGAACTGCATGTCTTTTTCATTTTCCATTCCATAAATCTTGAATAAGCGGTTTCGTAAATTTTACGCGATTTAGCTGGCAATAACTCCGGTGGAGTCAGAGAAAACTCAGAATCGAGCATTTTTAACATTGACAGATGTTTTATTACACTGAAGTTTTCCTTAGCAACGCAGCAAGGGAAAAATATTAGATTTCAGCTCTCGGTTTTTTTTCTCGCTTCGCGTCGGGAGACAACAGCTTAAATCTAATACTTTTTACTCTAGTATTAGGTGTACAAATAAGTTTCCGCGGTTTTTTATAAAAAATTAGGAATTTATTGTATAGGAAAAGTACATTACGTTTTATTCAAAGTATTTTCCATCATTTGCCACTACTTTTCCCCATCTTTCTGGCAACATTCAGATACCCCGTCGAAAAAACTCTTCATCTTTTGACGCTATCCACAAATCTACCCAATTTTTGGTGTCTTCATATGATGTGAAGCGCTGCTCAGACACACCATGTGCCATCGACCGGAACAGATGATAATCAGAAGGGGCTAAGTCTGGTGAATACGGTGGGTGGGGGAGAACTTCCCAGTTGAGTGTTTCCAAGTATGTTTTTACCGGCGCCGCAACATGTGGACGAGCATTATCGTGTAAAAGAATAATTTTGTCGTGTCTGGAGTAGTAATGGGCGCGTTTTTCCTTAAGTGCCCGACTCAATCTCATCAATTGTGTTCGGTAGAGAGCTCCAGTAATGGTTTCGATTGGTTTCAGCAATTCATAATACACGACACCAAGCTGATCCCACCAAATACACAACATGAGTTTTTTTCCATGAATATTCGGCTTAGCTGTCGATGTTGATGGTTCGCCGGGCTTAACCCATGACTATCTCTTCTTTGGATTATCGTAGTGAATCCATTTTTCGTCACCAGTGACTATACGATGCAAAAAACTCTTTTTTTTATTCCTGGCAAGCAACATTTCACTCATGCATAATCGGCGTTCAACGTCTCTCGGCTTTAGTTCATATGGAACCCAATTTCCTTGTTTTTGAATCATTCCTAACGATTTTAAATGATGTGAAATTGCTTGTTGAGTCACTTGTAGAGTAAGTGCAAGTTCTTTTTGCGTTTGGGACGAATCTTCCTCCAATAGTGCTTCTAATTCCATGTCTTCGTACACTTTCGGCCTTCCACTGCGTTCTTTGTCTTTAACGTCAAACTCACCGTTCTTAAACTTTTGAAACCATTCCTGACAACTTCTCTCACTTAAAGCAGCTTCACCATATGCTTCTAGAAGCAATCGATGCGCCTCAGCTGCAGATTTTTTCACATTAAAGAAGTAAATCAAAAGTTCCCGCAAATGATGCTTATTCGGAATAAAACTTGACATTTTTGCACGAAAAAAATGTGATGCTGATACGGAATCACTAGTACTTTAAGGTTATGGTGTTGCCAGATGACTAAACTTGGGATATTACGTTTTACATCTGACAATTTCTCCATAACCTTCTGGTGGGGCCATCTTTTGACAAACCACGGAAACTTATTTGTACACCTAATATAATAAATAACTATTCTTTTGATCTGAAGACCCTATGGTTAAAATTAATGCAGTGGTCAAAGACTCACCCTGTATAACAGATTTTTCATTTATGGAATATTCTCCCCAAACACCATTCGTGCTTCAAAATTATTCAGAAAATTTTTAAGCTTTCGTGGTATTATTTCCGAAAATTTTTGATGTCTTATTTGTTGCATCAGAAATATAGAGTGCACATTGTCCTCAAAACATATCATAAGACGAAATGAGAGAAATATTTCCAATCACGGAGTGGTTCGCTGCATTCCTGAGCCCATTCCTAATTCCTGAACCGAATGACGAAACAAATAGCTCATTTCATAAAAACACTCAAAATCATCTAACCATTTCATTAGGCAGGTCAGATAAGTTTTACGAGGAGAGATACGCCTCAATTAGATCCCATTTCTTTGATATCACCGCTCAAGCAAGGAAATCTTAAGAAGTCTTCTGAAACGGAATAGTGATAAGACTGTATTTCAACAGTTTCCAAAATTAGTAAACATTTAATTAAGTGTTGATTTGCGTCAAGGGTGTAGTGACTGTGCGGATTCCTGTTTGTGAAAATAAAGAGAGTGATGGCCGAAGCGATAGATAAAGGTAGACAAATAGTTGACGACATTAAGTTTTTATTGATCATCTGGGAGGCCATGGAAATCTCATATCATAGAGCTTTCGATTCTATGAACTTCGAGCGACTCATCGGTTAGGAATTTTCAGCCAAGTCTCCGTCAACATTGTCATGTCTTATGATCAACGTTGCCAAAATTCCGAACACTATATTGGTAGAAATATCCGTAAATTAGAGAGGGAAATCCGTAACAGTCTGATTTTTTCATTATCTCAAATTTTACAATGAGAAATTCGAAAATATTATTTAATCACCAACAGGTTCGTTTTCTTCAACTGCAGACCTAATATTTGGATGAAATAAAATCTTTAGAGATAAATTAAAAAATGGTAATTAAGGTATACCAAAAAAGCCTACAGAAATAAACCAGGGCACATTTAAGCTTTAACAATTCGAAAATATTATTTAATCACCAACAGGTTCGCTTTCTTCAACTGCAGACCTAATATTTGGATGAAATAAAACCTTTAGAGATAAATTAAAAAATGGTAATTAAGGTATACCAAAGAAGCCTTCAGAAATAAACCAGGACACATTTAAGCTATAACATTAATACACCCCAAAACAGAATAGATATACAGGGTGCTTCAAAAAAAGGTGACCCCCACTCTACTCTCTACATTGTTATGAAATTTTATACGAATATGTTTTGGAAACTGATACATCCAATAAATTCGTTTTCATGTCTGACTCTCGTAGAGGGCGCTAGTTACACGGTTCGTACCAAGTAGTATTGAACATAACTTTTTTAGTATTATATTTACTGAGCAAAATTTCAAGCGTACTTTGACATCATTCAATTTCACACAAAAAAGGTACTCTTGGTAAAACTCGATACTTTGTACCGTTTTCGGAGTATTTTGATTTAAAAATTAGGAAGTGATAACCGATGTTCGTATGAAGTAATGATAAAAATTGTATTTATCAAACAAAAAATCAGAAAATTCAAAAAAAGGCTAATAACATAAATATGATTTCAATTAGAGGAGGTGTTCAAAATTTCCTCCGTTTTCACGAATACATAAGACTATCCTTTTTTCTAAAGAATCCATTATTCTTCTAAATGGTTGGGAGTCACCTGTGAGATCATTAAAGTGACGTTGTATTATATCTTTCAAATCTTGCGGTGAATTTACCTCTGCAGCATAAACTTTTTCTTCAAGATACGACCAAACTGTGTAATCCAAGGGATTAAAATTACATGACCGAGGAGGCCAATGAATCGGAGCTTCTGCACCAATCCATGGATTCGGAAAATGGTTACTCAACCAATTACGACACCGTCTATCAAAGAGCGGTGGAACTTCATCGTGCATAAAAAATAGATATCTTCGCTTGTTTACCGTTAAATTTTCTAATATCTCGAATAAGTGATTACATAAAAAGTCCAGGTAGATATCACCATTTAAATTTCCAGGTAGAATCTGATAACCTATTAATTTGTTGCCTAAAGTTGCTGCCCAAACATTAAGTTTAAATGAGTGTTGGTCATGTGCTACGTTATAGACATGTGGATTCTAATCACTCCAGCAGTGTGCATTATGGGAGTTAAACATACCTTGTAGCGTAAAAGTGGCCTCGTCTGTAAAAAGAATACATTTAAAAAAATTTGGATTGAGGGCTGTCCTTTCTTGTAATGTTTGACAAAAATCCATTTTAACCGGTAGATCGTCAGGCAAGAGCTCTTGGACTTGTCTGTAATGATGAGGATGTAGCTGCTGCTCTTTAAGTATCCTCCAAGTACTTGAAGAAGACGTATTTGTTTGTCTTGCCACATCCCTTACGCTAACTGTTGGATTTTGATCAACTAAATTTAAAATCATATTTTCTTTATTATATTATATCTTTTTATTGTTGTTCTTGGCCTACCAGAATTTATTATTTTATGTCTCACACTCCCAGTTTCTCGACAACGTCGTTCAATTGCTCTAAATGTATTTTTACTAGGAAAGTTTCTTCGAGAAAACTTTTCAGCGTAACGCGTAACAGCTGCAGAATAAGATTTCAATCACTCACATAGGTACTTCGGTATATTCTCATGACCGTTGAAATAGGTAATGTATTTTCTGTCAGGACCTGTTAAATTGAAGACTTGTCTTTATGGAGAGCTGGTACTTTATAGCTTCAGACTTTCAGGGTTCATCAAATTATATCTATTCTAACATAGGAATGCTTCAAATTGAGCTCATATGAGTTTTAAAAACTTCGAACACAGTCTCCTAGATTTGTTTTGTACCTTTATAGAGGTTTTTTCTTTTTTTTTTTCATACACCGATTCAACCTGGTTCACTAACTTAGGGGACAATAGAATTTGATTTAGTTTTAATATTTCTGAATGTTTGTCATGATGCATGGTTAATTAAAATTCAATCAATATTGAAACTGGAAGCTATAAGCTCATAAACAAGAAAGATTAGAATAGAATGCATTTTCTGACCATAATCATTTCATACTGAATTGAATAATATCAAACTATCGGAATTATCCTTACAATATTTTCCACAGTTTTTTTAAAGAAAACTACAAATAACTACCCACCACAGAGACGTTATAATAACATTTTAATGTGATAATAATTCACTCTAGTTATTCTGAGGAAAATTATAACTAAAGATCAATAATGGTTACAGATATTATCTTACATTTAAAAAAAAACTTTGCAATTATTAATTTTTCCTCTCCTGGGGTTTGGTAATAAATTTATATTCTCTGGTAAGGTATTAAAATTTGACATAATCTATGAATAACCATTATTCAATATTTGTGTTTTTGTTTAATTAATTGAAACAGATACTCTGATTATAAAAACCAAAAATTTACGCATGTTCAGTAATCAGTAATGATAGTCTAAACAGAATAGATTCATATTAATGATTTAACAAAAAATTTTTTATTAAAGAACACCTATAGTTCAGTCAATCTGTCGAAAAATAAATCGTTTTGACGGTATAATTACCCGCTCGATGAAATTTGGTGCACTTGTTGAAAATGGTGTAACTAAGCTACCTTTGCGATGGCCTCGCTGAAATGTTAGCGGTTTTTTGAAAAACTCAAAAAAACTCAAAAAAAAAGTAAAAAAATGCATTTTTCTCGAATTGTATGCATCGTAAAGAAAATTTTATTGAACAAAAAATGTGGAGGACGTTGCGATCTACATTTTTTGTCATTGGTGCAATGCTGCACGACTAAAAGCGCACAAACTAGGTGGCGCTAAAGTATTAAAAAGAGTGTTTTTCATGTTTTTCGCCCTGAAAATGTTGTTTTAATGCAAAAGTTTAAATGTAAGAGTTGTTCCTTACATTATTATCAACAACTTTTATTCAAACATTATTTTTGTACAACTTACCATTTTGAAGCTGCAGCTTGCAGAAGAATGAAAAATCCAAATATACTGTTGTACGCAGTATGAGAACACATCGGTAGTGCACGTTTAAATCAAGATTTTACTAATTTAATTTTTCTTAGCAATTAAACTTTAATAAATAAAATTTTAATTTCTTTTTGACAAGTATTATCCATTATTTGATTTTTTGAGTCGCATTCTGTTATGAATTATTTTGTTGAACTCTCAATGTTATTAATAAAGACAATTTTTAATGTTTTTCAGTTTTGTTTTTCATTTTTTTAAAAATGTCATCAATTAAACAGATTTTTGAAGAGAAAATTTGGATAAGGGAAACAAACAACAATTCAATTAAAGTCATTATTTGAGTTTTGATTTTCAAGTAAACGTTTAATTCAGTTCTGTATTTGTATTTATTAACAGGTGTACAGAAAAAGCATACAAAATATTGCAAAAATACTTACAAATCTAAATCACTTACAATTTTTCAACTCTTTCAGTGGTCGCATGAGAAAAAGGCTACTCAGTCCACCTTTTTTATGCTTCCAATGAAGAGGTTCTTTATGTACTAGGTGACCGAGAAAACTACCGTTAGCAGAACAGTGCTGTATATGCAGCGCTATGTATTACTATAACTTGTGAATGGTGAGTTGTACGAAAAAAATGTTGAAATAAAAGTTGTTGATAATAATGTAAGGAACAACTTTTACATTTAAACTTTTGCATTAAAACAACATTTTCAGGGCGAACAACATGAAAAACACTCTTTTTGATACTTTAGCGCCACCTACTTTGTGCGCTTTTAGTCGTGCAGCATTGCACTAATGACAAAAAATGTAGATCGCAACGTCCTCTACATTTTTTGTTCAATAAAATTTTCTGTACGATGCATACAATTCGAGAAAAATGCATTTTTTTACTTTTTTTTGAGTTTTTCAAAAAAACGCTAACATTTCAGCGAGGCCATCGCAAAGGTAGCTTAGTTACATCATTTTCAACAAGTGTACCAAATTTCATCGAGCGGGTAATTATACCCGCACCAAATGTACAGATTGACTGAACTACTAGTTGATTTTCCAGAATCAAATTTAGGTGATCAAACTCAATTTCTTCAAGCAAGTATAAATGCACACCTAAATCTGGGAATACTTGTAATCTATCCAAGCAAATTGTTATTGGGATTCAGTACAGAAAATAATCATCAAGCAAAGTAACATTACTTTAAAATAATTATTCCTAGTGACATCATTCGTTGTTGTTGAAGATTTCGAAAAAGATTTTCATATTTTTAACAGTATGATATCAAGAGACCTCATAGACCTATTCACTGGTCTCTGTCAAGGAAAAGAAACTTCAGAAATATCAGTGTTTGGAAAATCATAGATGATTCGTTTTGGCTTTGAGCGAAGAAAAAGCACAGTGACAACCTCTTGCCTTGGAAGTTTTCATAAAAATGATGGTTTTCATGATTTGGAAATTTTAAGAAGAAAATTACAAATGTATGATGATAACATCTAATAATTCTGAGGTTTTTTTGGAATTTCTCACTAGAAAGGGATGGTTTATAATATATATATATATATATATATAATAAATATGTATTTTTCTTGTGCTATATTATATATTATTTAGAAGTAATCTTTTTGGGATTAGAGCAAGGGATCAAAAATTAGGACTTCATCTATTTTTTCTATATTAATTAACTACATATGTTTCAGCGTATACTAAGCCTTTTCAAGTTTACGTGCTACAAACATAGTGACAATCACATCTAAAATGTACAATCAGATTATTAGGGGTTTCTTAACATTTCCACATTTTATGCTAGAATACCTGTCCAACAATTCATCTTAAAAATCAGAAAATTAAAATCATGTTCATTGTGTTGTGAACGCTGTCAACTAGAATCATTCTTCAAATTATTTCTTTGTATATGCAGGGTTTCAATTTATCACCTGGAATGCCATCTGTGCATATGTGTGAAAATTGTTGAATAGAATATTTTATTTTCACTAGTTCATTTTGGTGATGTTTTTTCGAATACACTCACAGATGCCACCTCGACACAATTTTGATACCATTACAGAATGTTATAGTAAATTTTGGATAGGTTTTTCAGGTCTGTTCTATCATTTATTGAGTGTTTTTCTCTTTGAATGTATATCATTTCTTGGAATGTCCTTATTTTGCTGTTGGTTTCTTTATGCAGAATTTTAAAGTTGTCAAAGTCAAATCTATGGTCATTCTCTCGTTCGTGCTTTTTAAGGGCTGTGGAATTTTTTGAATATTTATGGCCGTTGATCCTTTCTTTGATGTATTGTGTTGTTTGGCCTATGTAGATTCCTGGACATTCTTTGCATTTCAGTTGGTAAACACAATTTGATATTTTTCTCTCAGAGTTTTGGCTTTTTAGCCTCGTGTAGAGTGGTCTCAGATTGTTTGTGGACTTATGTGCAATTTTGATGTCTGTGTCTTTGAAAATATGGTTGATTTTTTCGGACAAGTTTTTCACTTATGGAATTGCTATGTATATTTTATCTTTTTTTGAGCTTTCATTTTTATCGGAATTGTAAGCTGCATGAATTCTGTTTTTAAATATTTTCTCTATTAGTTTTTTCTGGATAATTATTTTGTTTCAAGATTTCTTTGGTTTTTTTATTGTTTCGATGCGATGTTTTGGTGATGTAAGTTTTATTGATCTATCTGCAATTCCTGATATAACACTTTTTTATATTGAATTGGTGCTGTTGATTCATAGTTTAGGTATCTTCCTGACCATGTTTCCTTTGTGTGCCATATTGTTTCTATATTTGAGCAGTTTCTGTTCTGTATGAGCGTCATGTCTAAAAAGTTTATTTTATTGTTAGTTTCTATTTCTGTTGTGAATTTAATTTTAGGATGGTAGTTGTTATGTGGACGACTGCATAGCTGCACTTCCTGAAACATATATAGCGTCAATGCTAAATGAACTGAACAACTACCATCCTAAAATTAAATTCACAACAGAAATAGAAACTAACAATAAAATAAACTTTTTAGACATGACGCTCATACAGAACAGAAACTGCTCAAATATAGAAACAATATGGCACACAAAGGAAACATGGTCAGGAAGATACCTAAACTATGAATCAACAGCACCAATTCAATATAAAAAGTGTTATATCAGGAATTGCAGATAGATCAATAAAACTTACATCACCAAAACATCGCATCGAAACAATAAAAAAAACCAAAGAAATCTTGAAACAAAATAATTATCCAGAAAACTAATAGAGAAAATATTTAAAAACAGAATTCATGCAGCTTACAATTCCGATAAAAATGAAAGCTCAAAAAAGATAAAATATACATAGCAATTCCATAAGTGAAAACTTGTCCGAAAAAATCAACCATATTTTCAAAGACACAGACATCAAAATTGCACATAAGTCCACAAACAATCTGAGACCACTCTACACGAGGCTAAAAAGCCAAAACTCCGAGAGAAAAATATCAAATTGTGTTTACCAACTGAAATGCAAAGAATGTCCAGGAATCTACATAGGCCAAACAACACAATACATCAAAGAAAGGATCAACGGCCATAAATATTCAAAAATTCCACAGCCCTTAAAAAGCACGAACGAGAGAATGACCATAGATTTGACTTTGACAACTTTAAAATTCTGCATAAAGAAACCAACAGCAAAATAAGGACATTCAAGAAATGATATACATTCAAAGAGAAAACACTCAATAAATGAGAGAACAGACCTGAAAAACCTATCCAAAATTTACTATAACATTCTGTAATGGTATCAAAATTGTGTCGAGGTGGCATCTGTGAGTGTATTCGAAAAACATCACCAAAATGAACTAGTGAAAATAAAATATTCTATTCAACAATTTTCACACATATGCACAGATGGCATTCCAGGTGATAAATTGAAAACCTGCATATACAAAGAGATAATTTGAAGAATGATTCTAGTTGACAGCGTTCACAACACAATGAACATGATTTTAATTTTCTGATTTTTAAGATGAATTGTTGGACAGGTAGGCTAGCATAAAATGTGGAAATGTTAAGAAACCCCTAATAATCTGATTGTACATTTTAGATGTGATTGTCACTATGTTTGTAGCACGTAAACTTGAAAAAGGCTTAGTATACGCCGAAACATATGTAGTTAATTAATATAGAAAAAATAGATGAAGTCCTAATTTTTGATCCCGTGCTCTAATCCCAAAAAGATTACTTCTAAATAATATATATATAATTATAGTAGAACAACAACAATCTATGTTTATGGTGTTGAATTTTTTTTACCAGAAAATTATTATTTTGTATCTTCCTTCTGGATATAGACCTCATCGGATGAAACATTGAATAATTTTTTAGAGGGAAACAATGTTTTTAAACAATTAAGATTCAATAGTGGATGCTGTGGAAGGTAATTTTCATTCAAAGTAAACTGTACTACAGAGGGGTATTTGCCCAATGTGACAACTTAAAATGCTTATTACTTTTTAACGCAGCTGAATATGGAAAAACCGTAATGGAAAAAGTATTTCTTTTGATCTCAAGAACCTATGGTTAAAATCAACGCAGTGGTCAAAGACCCTGTATAAAGAATACTCAATTTTTTTTGGAGTAGTTTAACATCGAACTTGCATGAAGAAACAATAGTTGCAAATGTAGTGTTACAATATTGTTGAAACAAAATAAATGTGGAAATTTTATTAAATAAGTTTTTATTTAATCACATTCAAATTAAATGGAAAGGGATTTCCATCAAGTGAGGACCTCAACCATTCAAGATTCTACTATTTATTTGAGGCATCCTGTATATCGCTGCTAATGTTGAAGGAATTTAGGAATTTGTTCAGTGTATAACACCTATATGCATGAGGAAGAAATAAAAAAAATTCTCGAAAATGTCTACACGCCTGTAGATAAGATACAAAGATCTGGCCAAAACAGTACAACATAACCTACTTTCCCTATTAGAAAAATTCAGAGGGTTGATGGGGATAGCACAGGGTGCCACAAAAATCCTTAAAAACTCTGTAAAAGTGAAACAAAATTGGCCTGTTCCAGATTTTGTTGCCAAATATTTTTCTTCAGAGAAAATTAATTTCTTCCATAATTTTGACGCGCACTGTATATGAAAATTGCAGACATTTGATTGAAACAACAGCTAAATGTTCCATTGGTAACATTAGTGCGCAAAATCATATGGAGTATATCATATTTGTCGCAGGAATTTCGTATTCCTAATCGAATTTCTGATAAGAGGTATGTCTTTTACTGCAATTAATTATGTTTTGTTTCGGGTCAATAGATTTGACTTATCTTCCACTGTCATACGATTAAATACGTAATCAGGGAATTATTTCATGAATAGCCCGATTCATTGAATTTTTACTAAATGAATAAGTTACGTAAGATTTATTTATGTAAAGCCATTTGTCAAAAAGATGTGGAAAAGCTGGAGGTCAGGAGATCTTGCGCGCTTCATCTCGCTTAATTTTCTGGTAAAATAAATTCAACACCATAAACACAGATTTTTGTTGTTCTACTATAATTTCTTTCTAGTTTAAGATTATAAACCATCTCTTACTAGTGAGATATTCCAAAAATATCTGAAAATTATTGGATGTTATCATCATACATTTGTAATTTTCTTCTTAAAATATCCAAATCATGAAAACCATCATTTCTATGAAAACTTCCAAGGCAAGAGGTTGTCACTTTGCTTTTTTTTACTCAAAGCCAGAAAAAATCATCTATGATTTTCCAACACTGATATTTCTGAAGTTTCTTCTCCTTGACAGAGACCAGTGAACAGGTCTATGAGGTCTCTTGATATACTGTTAAAAATATGAAAATCTTTTTCGAAATCTTCAACAACAATGAATGATGTCACTACGAATAATTATTATAAAGTGATGTTACTTTGCTTGATGATTATTTTCTGTACTGAATCCCAATAACAATTTACTTGGATAGATTACAAGTATTCCCAGATTTAGGTGTGCAATTATACTTGATTGTGTTTGATCACCTAAATTTGATTTTGAAAAATCAACTAGGTGTTAAAAAAAAAAATCGTTAAATCATTGGTATGAATCTATTCTGTTTACACTATAATTACTGATTACTGAACATGCGTAAATTTTTGGTTTTTATAATCAAATCATCTGTTTTGATTACGTAAAAAAAATGAATATTGAATAATAGTTATTCATAGATTATGTCAAATTTTAATACTTTACCATAGAATATTAATTTATTACCGAACCCCAGGAGAGAAAAAATTAATAATTGCAAAGTTTTTTTTAAATGAAAGATAATATCTGTAACTATTATTGATCTCTAGTTATAATTTTCCTCAGAATAACTAGAGTGAATTATTATCACATTAAAATGTTATTTTAACTTCTCTGTGGTGGGTAGTTTCCAATAAAATAGTGTTCTGTGGTTTCTTGTTGTTTTGATTCTGTTTGAAACTGTTAACAGTTATTTGTAGCTTTCTTTAAAAAAATGTGGAAAATATTGTAAGGAAATTTTCGACGGATTGATATTAGTCAATTCAGTATGAAATGATTATGGTCAGAAGAGGCATTCTATTCTAATCTTTCTTGTTTATGAGCCTATAGCTTCCAGTTTCAATATTGATTGAATTTTAATTAACCATGCATCATAACAAACATTCAGAAATATTAAAACTAAGTCAATTTCTATTATCTCCTAAGTTTGAGAACTAGGTTGAATCGGTGTATGAAATAAAGATGTGAAAAAACTTCTATAAAGGTACAAAACAAATCTAGGAGACTGGATTCGAAGTTTTTAAAACTCATATGAGCTTAATTTGAAGCATTCCTATGTTAGAATAGATATAATTTGATGAACCCTGAAAATCTGAAGCTATAAAGAACCAGCTCTTCATAAAGACAAGTCTTCAATTTAACAGATCCTGAGAGAAATTACATTACCTATTTCAACGGTCATCATGAAAATATGCCGAAGTACCTATGTGAGTGATGGAAATCTTTTTCCCTAGGCATTCTATTCTAATCTTTCTTGTTTATGAGCTTATAACTTCCAGTTTCAATATTGATTGAATTTTAATTAACCATGCATCATAACATACATTCAGAAATATTAAAACTAAGTCAGATTCTATTATCTCCTAAGTTTGCGAACAAGGTTGAATCGGTGTATGAAATAAAGATAATAAAGGTATAAAAAAAAAACTGAAAGACTGGGTTCGAAGTTTTTAAAACTCATATGAGCTCAATTTGCAGCATTCCTATGTTAGAATAGATATAATTTGATGAACCCTGAAAGTCTGAAGCTATAAAAAACCAGCTCTTCATAAAGACAAGTCTTCAATTTAACAGGTCCTGACAGAAAACTTTTTCTCTATTTATTATGGAATATTATTCTAGATTAAATATTGAACAAGGTGCTAGACATCATTAACAATGAATATAGCAAATGGCAATTTAGATTTTGTGGTGAATGTAAGACAAAAATTGTTCAGTGGTTAATTTCATCTATAGTGTTTAGTGGTGGAACCATAGACTGGAGAGATTTCCCCAACCTTTTGTAGAAATATTTAATAAAGACATAAAATATGGCAACATTGAACAAATCTGATTATTGAATCATTTCAGCACAGAGTTGGATTTGGGAAAATCAGAAAATTTGGACAAAATTATATCGATCCAATTCCTTTCAACTTCAAATATCTCAAGAATGGTGCAATTTAGGAGGAAAGATGAGGATATTGTCGTTTGAATATTACAGGTGAAAATGCAATTTTTTTATGAAATTTCAACACCCTATATCTTTTGAACAGGGCCAAATTTGGAAAAATGTTATAGGAAGAAATGTGTTTCTTTCGACGTCAAGAATCTATGGTTAAAATTAACGCAGTGGTCAAAGACTCACCCTGTATACACAGAATCTATAAGCTAAACTGTTGATACAAAATTTGAAACAAATGAAAAAGAAAAAACTTTTGCAGGTTGATGCCCCATGGCATTACCTGTTTAAATTCAACAATTCTATTGGCCACATCTTCTTCAATCTTTTGTTGGTTACTGGGTTCAGCATAGGTTGCATCAGGTGGTTTTGGTGAGCTTCTAATCTCTGGTGTTACGTTATGGACTGTTTAGTTAATTGAAAAGTTATTATGAAACTTACGTTTATTTCGTTTTTTATTCATTTTCTCGTTTTTTCTTATGTTAGCTCTACTGCAACTATTTTTCCCTACTGTAAAAAACAAGCTTTATCACATAATGTAATAAAAATCTTAGCTTCCCATTAAAAAAATATGCTGATGACGTCATAATTTTGACAAATTTGACTTGTTATTTTTTGTAACTTATGTCAAGAGATTTTTGTTCAAAAGTGATCGTTGTACGTTTTATGAATTTTGTGCATTACTTTATCATAACCCTGTATACTGTGTTCCACTAGAAAGATTCTAGTAATAAAAAAGAACCTAACAAGAAAGTATTTATGGTTTTTTCTAGATTTCTTCTGAATGGCGCCACAATATCAATCAAATCATATGACCAATAAATTTCCAATTATCTGAATGTACGCATAAACATTGATAAAATTCGCAGAATGTATTAAATCCTAAACAAAAAACAAATATTGCACCATATTGGACAAGACCAATAACGAAGAAATTTTTCTATCGTCTTGTTGATGTTTTGAACGTGACTTTCATACGCAAATCCTTGGCACAATTCCACATATTCATCGATCTGATTAGAGTTCCTTTAAATCGCATTTTTTCAAGCGTTATCAATTTCAATTCTTTCATAATATAGATCGGGAATTATTTTTGCCTCAAAGTCTGTTATTTTCGAATATCAGGCCGAAAGTGTTCTCAGTCGATTGGGTTTTAACTCCTGATGGAGAATACTGGGTCAAACTTGAGTGTGTCTGGCCGCCCGTATGCCGGCTATCTTTCGAAAGAGATAAGCGAGTTTTCATATTTTCAGAATAGGTTTTTTTCATTTTTGGGCCAGATCCGTGCAATGGTTCAGGAGTTATGAGAACCTGAAATTTGGTTTCCTCCATAGCTCCGTAAATATCAATCGAATCAAGTTGTAACTTGGAAGATATTTGGTTGAGACAAACATACTTATAATGTTTGGAAGAATATGACACCCTAGAATATTTATTCAATAGCTTAGATTATACAGGGTGTAAATAAGTGTAAAATATTTAAGGAGGTTATTCCTCATCGAAAAAAGATAGGATCTTTCTTATAAAGAAACTTCATTGGAGCATCCCTTGTTAAGATACAGCCCCTCAAAGGGGGTAAATAAAATTTGTAAAACAATTTTTTTCACAAGCACCAAAAAAGTTACAATATTGAAATTAACCTAACGTTTTCTACTAGCAAAAAGACACTTATCCAGTTATTTATTTGGTTTACCCCATGGTTGTAAGGGTGGGAAACGCAGATACTAACAACAGAATAATAATAAATCCAGTTCGCATTTATGACGATATACTTATCTCTGTAGTTGTATTAAAATAATTTTGGCTGGGAACTGGTTTATTTTGGGCAAAAAAAATCACGAGACATTTTTTGTTTAGAATGAAACAGGCTATCGGAAATAAATTTTTAAATGATAAAAAATAATAAGACAAAAAGTTTGCAAAAATTATAAGTTGATGATTCTGGATGTTATTGTGTAATTTGACCTCAATCCTATGTCTAGTTTCCCAGGTATGAATTACTCACAGAAAACTCGGCTGGAACTCGGCTAGTTCTCGAGATATTTGTATCTATTTGAATTATCAACAGGTCATTATTTAGGCCCCCCATAGGGGTGCAAGTCAAAGATACCTACTGAAATATTTTTTTGTCAATATGTAGATAATTCTGCAGGAGTAAAAGGGCATTCTCATGTATGGTTGATTTTTTAAGAATTTTTAATAATTAGGCTGAGTACCTACTGACCCCCCTGGTGGGTGCAAGTGAATGTTGCATATGCAGAAATTATGAATTGATGCTTTTGGATGTTATTGTCTTATTTGTCATCAATCCTTCGTCTAGTTTCCCAGGTATGAATTACTCACAGAAAACTCGACTGGAACTCTGCTAGCCCCCTCACAGGGGGTGCAAGTGGAAGTGAGTTATAAAATTATTCTGTGTATATAGAGAGACGAATAAATACAAAATTTCTAGTCGATTCTATGTCTAGTTCTCGAGATATTTGTATCTACTTGAATTATCAACAGGTCGTTATTTAAGCCACCCATAGGGGTGCAAGTCAAAGATACCTACTGAAATATTTTTTTGTCAATATGTAGATAATTCTGCAGGAGTATGAGGGCATTCTCATGTATTGTTGATTTATTATGAATTTTTAATAATTAGGCTGAGTACCTACTGACACCCTGGTGGGTGCAAGTAAATGTTGCATATGCAGAAATTATGAGTTGATGCTTCTGGATGTTATTGTATAATTTGACATCAATCCTTTGTCTAGTTTCCCAGGTATGAATTACTCACAGAAAACTCAACTGGAACTCGGCTAACCAACACCACCCCCCGCCCCCACCAGGGGGTCCAAGTCGAAGTGAGTCATAAAGTTATTCTGTGTATATAGAGAGACGAATAAATGCAAATTTTGATGTCGATTCTATGTCTGGTTCTCGAGATATTTGTATCTGCTTGAATAATCATCGAACCGTTATTTTACCCCCTCATGAGGTTGCAAGTCAGAGATAACAACGGGAATATTTTTTTGTCAATATATAGATAATTCTGCAGGAGTATAATAGCATTCTCACGTTCGGTTGAGTTTTTATGAATTTTTAATAATCAGGCAGAGTACCTACTGACCCGCCTGAGGGGTGTAAGTAAATGTGGCATAAGAAGTAATTGTCAGTTAATCGTCCTGGACGCTATTGCCAAATTTAAAATCAATCCTATGTCTAGTTTGCCAGATGAGAATTTTTTTTATTGAAAACTCGTCCGTCATACGGCATATTAGACCCGGGGGTGCTGTGGAATGAGTGCTGGTGATGGATTTTCATGGGCCGTCTTCGTAGAGAACGTACCGTATCCAGATTCCAACGTGAAAATAGAAAAATCTCAAATTATCACGGCAAATCAAAATTGTTTGCATCGCTATCCGGCCAATATTTCAGTGGCGTACGAAAAATTCTGTACAAAACTGGACTATCTTACTCGGCTGTTTTCACATCAGTCAAAGAATTGACCGCTGCAAACGGACCTGTGGAAGTCGAGTTCCATTCATAAATGTTATGTTTGTAATTCAAGGCAATAATAAAGTTTTTGAAATATCTCAAATGGTTTTTGTTTTATTTAGATTCAAAGTTGTCAAGTCCCTATTGGCAAACCCTTAATATGCCACGGATATTCCTCCTAACATAAACTCATTTGAAAGGCACACGGAGTATTACCCATATTTACAACGAATCTGTTAGGACATCATTCGGGATTATTTTCAATATGGGTGATGAAATTTCTCTTTAATTTGTATCATTAACTACATCTATCGAAATACAAGTAATAGATGCACTTGCATTCAGTATTCCTTAGGTTTTTGTTCAATGAACAAATATAGAATATGTGTTCCTTGAAGTTAAATTCCAAAGCAATGTTATTCATTATAATTCTTTTGCGCAACTTTATATTATGAACTTTGTTACTATGTATTTCCTGTAGAACTTTAGAAGGTGAGTACCGAAAACGTTTATACTTCTCAAAAAATTGTATATAACATTACTAGCAAGGTAAGAGGGTTTTTACTGGCGAATAGAGGATAGTTACCTCCTTGAGCCACTAAAACCCCTTTCCTTGCGTGTATTGTCCTGGCAAAAATTGTAGCAGTATTTGGAATTTTTGGATGTTGTCGATGTGACGAAATTCTCTCCTTAAACATGAATGATGTAGAAGATTGGGAAAATACGTTATTGTGACATTGCGACAAACAAAGAATTTAACAACAAGAAGATTCGCCATAAACGACGATGGCTGCAGCTTCAAGCCCTGCAAGTTATACAGAAAATATGTAAATCTTCGGCATCCGGTAGCAGAAAGCCTAAGTTTTTTTTGGCATACCGACATGGAAAGTGCATTTCCCTTAATGCTGTCCAGCGCACTATTGGTGGTGTCCCAAAGCAAATAGCGAAATATATAGGTTTGAAAGGCCCAGAGTTATACACCGGCCACTCTTTTCGCAAAACTGGAGCCACTATGGTTGAGGATTCGAGTGGAGATAGCACTAAAGCGTGCAAGAGGGTTGAAGAGCACCGAAATTGCATTGAGTTATGTCGATGATTCGGTCAAAAAAAAATCGAAATGTCTAGCAAATTATTTGGTAGTAAGGAGAGTACAAATGTTCTGCAGTTCTCGAGTTCAGCAGTTTCTGAGTCAACAGATCATCAGTATCAACTCTTTCATCATCAAAAATCTGAGTTACTGGAAATAATAATTGTACAATGATTTTCAACATATATGACGATGAAAAAAAATATTCTAATGTAAATAATACTACTAACTTAGAAACATTTTGCAAGATAACTGTCAGTTTTACTAGTTAGTGACTTGATAAAATATACTTTCTTGATTAATATTGTGTTTTTGGAAACTGACGTTTACAAATGAGAAAAAATAAAATTTTTAAGAATATAACTCAAAAACCGTTGAAGATAGATATAGGAAAGTGAATTAGATCAATTGAAATTTTTTATGAAGATTCATAAAAAATACAAATTACAATAAAAATAGAAATAACAAAGCTGTTGCAAAATTTGCGTGCATCTGGCAACACTAGAAATTTGCAAGATTTGAGAAATAGTCTGCATAATAATTTAATAGGCCACCCATTTCGAGAATCCGATATGTTGAGTACAGAGCTGTGCCAAAGCATTGTGCTTAGTGCTCATGAAGCACTCTAAGCACTTTAGTACTTCCGAGCACTGTGCTCGCGAGCACTTTTCAAAGGCTAGTGCTTAGTGCTTGTTTTTCGGAGCACTCTCGCGAAAATCTTAGTGCTTAGTAATCCGCTAAGCACTAAGCCTTTCCGAATTCTTGAAGTAGGGTCAATATAAGCAGGTACGGTATTTGATTTTTTTATGTGCGCAAAGATAATATGATCGTTTTGAATTAATATTCAGTATTTCTTCAGTCACCATTGATTTGACTTTATGGTTATGAAGGCCAGAAAATTTTTTGTTTTTGCACGCTTGTTACTAGTGGAACAGGCGGGCTATCGTTCTGTCCAAATGTCTGTAATTTCCGAATATCGAGCCGAAAATGGTTTCAATCCATTGGGTTCGACTTCTTGATGGAGAAACCTTGGTCAAATTTAAGTAGGTCAGGCTGGCCGGCCCTCCGATCGTATACTCTCCATCTTCCGAAGGAGATGACCTAGAGTTTTCATTTTTCAGAATAGGTTGATCGTTCAAATATCTCGGTCAAGTTCGTTATTGGGCCAAATGCATCGAATAGTTTAGCAGTTAATAACATTAATTTCTTGAATATTCATCCTATCAATTCGTAACTTAGAATGTCTAGATAGCGTTAAAAGGAAGGAGTGTGCCAAATTTCGAGAAAATCGTCACGAGAGAAAATTTTTTAAAAATTTCCAAAATGTTTTTTTTCAATACACGATATCTCATAAGTTATTCGTCAGATCACAACAATTTAGGGCATTTATGCAGGGTATAGGTACCTAAAATATTTTAAAATTTCATCATCATAGCGTACAATCTCCAGAAGATATAAGAGTTTTTCTGAAAATGAAGTCACAGATTATATTTCTATCTATGAATTCACATCACATCAACTATAAATCTCTATGAGGGTGGTTTTAATTTTATGACAAGTTGTCATAATGAGTGAATATTGAGTCGAAAATTAAACTAATTCTGTGGGTTCATTTTTATGACAAACATGTCTAAAATACCGGTGTGTGCAGTTGTCATATTTTGAATGGAAATGTCATTATGAATTTTGCGACAAGAGGACTATTTTTTTCCCAAATGTCTGTAATTTCTGAATATCGAGCTGAAAATGATCGCCATCGGTTGGATTTGACTCGGGATGAAGAAACGGTGGTCCAATTTGAAAATGTTTGGCTGAATATTCTCTATCTTCCGAAAGAGATGAGATAGAGATTCCATATTAATAGAATTAGTTTATTATCCAAATATAAGTCAAGTTAGTTATTGGGCCAGACCTGTCCGATAGCTCAGCAATTATGAATCTGAAATTCGGTTATAATTGATGACACTCAACTACAACAACTTATATATGGTATAGAAATGTGGAAAGAATGCCAGATCGAAGAATTTGCTGAACTGTAAGTTCACTCAACTTCCATTTAAGATATATGTTTATTGATTCTTTCACACTCATTGTGCTGGCTGATTTTGAATCGAACTCTTTTTAAGTCTGAGAAAAGACTTTAGAACAAGCGCATAAAAGATCCTGATCTCACGTCAGTGCTTTCCACATTTTTTCAGTAAAGTGTTCTCGCTTATAAAATAATTGGTCCTCGATTATTAATTCAACTTTCTGCATTGATTAGGAACAGCCATTCAGATTCAGATCGACGAATAAGATTAACTAGTACCAGAATGTAAATTGAATGCATGCGTTTCACAAAACAAATAAAATGGCTTTTGAGTTTTCCCCAGTCTCGAAATCATAATTTTAGATATGTAGATGAAGCTAAAGAGTTCTCATTTCAATCAAACAACATTACATAAAATAGTTCCCACTAAAGTGCTTAGTGCTCGAAATACTCAATTACTTTTGCAAAAGTGCTCGGTAATCCGGAGCTTTCTGTAGAAAGTGGTGCTTAGAACTCGAGACTCGAAGCCTTATTTTTCGAGTGCTTAGGGCTTAGTGCTCGAAGCACTTTTTTTCGGTGCTTAGCACAGCTCTGGTTGAGTATAATATTTCAAACAATTATTGGAGAGGAAAATTATAACTGATCGAACTTGAAAATAAAAGCCAGAGGATGTATTTTTCTCTCTCAATTTCTGTTTTGTCAATCAGTTGTTCGAGTTTAGTAACTTCTTTCTGGTAATTCTGATTATTATTCATTACCATTTCTTTGTGTTCAATTCAATCAATTGTCCTTTAACTTCGTTACATTTATGCTTAGATGTAATATTTTGAATTCCATCATAATGCCAACGTTCAATGTTTGTTTTGACTCTTTCGAAAATTTATTATGCAAAAAGTAACAAATTCGTCCAATTAAGGACCCCACAATCAAAAATCTCTCACTATTTATCTTTAATGAGACTAATAAGTTTCTATCAGTCATGATTTATAGTGGATTTTCAATTTGAAATTTCTAGAACTGGCAAAGATATTTTTTCTTTTCTCAATACTGATGATACAATTCATTTAAACAATAATGATAACTATATTTGTATGTTTTCTTTCGTTTCACGCTGATTCTTCGTAATGAATAGGAGAATTGGTTCAACTTAATGCAAACAGATTGCTTGATAGGTCATCGATTGGTTAAATTCCATTAAGTGTCCCTAACAACACGATATCTTGCTTGGTTAAATATAATTACCTCGGTAACAGCAGCCTTGTATATTGTATCTTTAACGTCTTCTAACGTTCTTTTAATGATGGAAAAGGGAAAATACAAAATACAGCTAGTTTCAATTTATACAGGGTGCTCCGAAATCAACGATAGATAACCTGGCACTGGGCAAGAGGCCAAGATTCATCCATTATGAATCAAATAAGTAAAAAATCACTACTTCACGTGAAGCGATTACCGAGGCATTTCATCTTCTTCTGCTTTAGTAATATGTGTGGTATATTTTTTATGGTTTAATTTGAATGTGATTAAATGAAAACTTATTTAATAAAATTTCCACATTCATTGTGTTTCAACAATATTGTAACACTACATTTTACAACAATTGTTTCGCCAAATTCTTGGCGTCTTCAGGCGAGTTCGATGTTAAACATCTCCAAAAAAATTGAGTCTTCCTTATACAGGGTGAGTCTTTGACCACTGCGTTAATTTTAACCATAGATTATTCTTGACGTCAAAAGAAACAATTTCTTTCTATAACATTTTTCCAAATTTGGCCCCGTTCAAAAGATATAGGGTGTTGAAATTCCATAAAAAAAATTGCATTTTCACCTGTAATATTCAAACGACAATATCAATTGAAATGATCTCTTGTAGAAGGTTTTTGATAATACTCGTGCATATTTTGGCATCAATAGATTTATTCTACTTCTTATGGGTTTCTCACTACTACTCTACAGATTGCTTAAATTGCATGAAAAACAAATATCGCTTGAACTAAAGGTCGGTATCTCGTACTTCCTGGAATCATTAGTCTTTTTTGCATATAAAATCATTCCTCATCTGTCTCCTAAATTGCACCATTCTTGAGATATTTGAACTTGAAAGGAATTGAATCGATATAATTTTGTCCAAATTTTCTGATTTTCCCAAATCCAACTCTGTGCTGAAATGATTCAATAATCAGATTTGTTCAATATATTTATATCTTTATTAAATATTTCTACAAAAGATTGGAGAAATCTCTCCAGTCTATGGTTCCACCACTAAACACTATAGATGAAATTAACCACTGAACAATTTTTGTCTTACATTCACCACAAAATCTAAATTGCCATTTGCTGTATCCATTGTTAATGATGTCTAGCACCTTGTTTAATATTTAATCCAGAATAATATTCCATAATAAATAGAGAAAAATTTTTCCATCACTCTTCGGTATATTTTGACCGTTGAAATAGGTAAAGTATTTTCTGTCAGGACCTGTTAAATTGAAGACTTGTCTTTATGAAGAGCTTCAGACTTTCAGGGTTCATCAAATTATATCTATCCTAACATAGGAATGCTGCAAATTGAGCTGATATGAGTTTTAAAAACTTCGAACCCAGTCTCCTAGTTTTGTTTTATACCTTTATTATCTTTATTTCATACACCGATTCAACCTTGTTCACAAACTTAGGAGATAATAGAATTTGACTTAGTTTTAATATTTCTGAATGTTTGTTATGATGCATGGTTAATTAAAATTCAAAGAAGTCAATTGACTTCTGTCAATTGACTTTTTGAAAATTGATCATTTTCAAAAGGTTTCTTACTTTTCTCCTTGATAAAGATAGAAGATGTCTATCGAAACGTCCGAAAACATTACATCCACAATAGATGATGGTAATAGCCCAAACAATCATTCAACACTAGCTCCATCATCAACAATATTTCGTCATCAAAAAGAACACCTAGTTGATTTTTCAAAATCAAATTTAGGTATTTCTTCAAGAAAGTATAATTGCACATCTAAATCTGGAAATACTTGTAATCTATCCAGGTAAATTGTTATTGGGATTCAGTACAGAAAATAATCATCAAGCAAAGTAACATCACTTTAAAATTATTATTATTCGTAGTGACATCATTCGTTGTTGTTGAAGATTTCGAAAAAGATTTTCATATTTTTAACAGTATATCAAGAGACCTTATAGACCTGTTCACTGGTCTCTGTCAAGGAGAAGAAACTTCAGAAATATCAGTGTTTGGAAAATCATAGATGATTTTTTCTGGCTTTGAGTGAAAAAAAAAGCACAGTGACAACCTCTTGCCTTAGAAGTTTTCATAGAAATGATGGTTTTCATGATTTGAAAATTTTAAGAAGAAAATTACAAATGTATGATGATAACACCCAATAATTCTGAGGTTTTTTTGGAATTTCTTACTAGAAAGGCATGGATAATAATCTTGAAGTAGAAAGAAAATATAGTAGAACAACAAAAATCTATGTTTATGGTGTTGAATTTTTTTTACCAGAAAATTATTATTTTGTATCTTCCTTCTGGATATAGACCTCATCGGATGAAACATTGAATAATTTTTTAGAGGGAAACAATGTTTTTAAACAATTCAGATTCAATAGTGGATGCTGTGGAAGGTAATTTTCATTGAAACTAAACTGAACTACAGAGGGGTATTTGCCCAATGTGAAAACTTAAAATGCTTATAACTTTTCAACGCAGCTGAATATAGAAAAACCGTAATGGAAAAAGTGTTTCTTTGGATCTCAAGAACCTATGGTTAAAATTAACGCAGTGGTCAAAGAGTCACCCTGTCTATTTCACAAGATGGAAGAGGGGGAACGGTATTCTAAATGCTTCAGAAATTTTTTTGGGCATGTTTATTAATGGTGATCTATTGACATTTGTTTGGTGATTAAGTAAGATATTTTACCAGTTATATCTGTTAATTTCCATTGCTTCTAGAATATTTAGTCTTCTGTTTTGTTTTTTACGTGCAAAATTTTGTAGTTTGAATCAAACATATGTCTCTCGTCTAAAAGATGGTAGAGTTCTGTTATTTATTCCGGTAACTACTCAAATGTTCCACAATCCTCTTATCGAAGTTCCTTCCTGTTTGTCCAATATATAGTTTCTGGCATGAAACACAATTCAACTTATATACTCCTGATTTTTGTTTTTATCTGATTTGTCTTCATTATTTTTGATTGAAATTCTTAAAGTATTATTGGTTTTAAAAGCTCTATTGAAATTCTTTTTGTTTTTTAAAAAATTTGCTACTTGTATTGATTTTTTACCTGTGTGATTTAGTGTTATATATCTATTCTGTTCTATTTTTTTCTTTTTTGGGGTATATTAATGTTAAAGCTTGATTCAACAAGAATTTATTCAATATTTGGTCCACAATGTCAGGTTTGAAACCATTATTAACAGAGAGCTCACAGTCAAAATTCTGTTTCTTCATGGATGTTTTGATTAGCCTATGTACCGTGCTATTTGAATGGATCCTTATATCAGTGTAGGTTGGTTTGCGATAAATTGCAAAATCGTGATTACTATTGATTTTTGATATTGTTAAATAAAAAAAAAATTATTTTACCATTTTTTTTCTTCTTCATACATGAAATTTATATGAGGTCAAAGTTTATTGATGAAATCTAACGATAGACAGTTGATCATGTTTTTAGATTTCATCAATAAACTTTCCCTTATATAAATTTCATGTATGAAAAAAAAAAATGGTAAAATAAATTTTTTAGATTTAACAATAGCAAAAATCAATAGAATAATCTTTTAATTGGCCAAACAATTGTTGTAAAATGTAGTGTTACAATATTGTTAATGATATTTGAATTAGATTGAAACGAATAAGTTCGACACGGTTCACAATTTTTAACAAATCCCAAATAATTTTTTTTATACTGTATACCTATAAAATATTCTTCGTATTTAAACAAAATTTCCTGCACGAATGGACGATAGTCATATCTTACATATTCTCAAATTTCATCGTCGTTACTGCCATTCACCAGAAGATATAATAATTTTTTTATTTACTTAGTAACAAGAAATCACAGAAGCTAATGAAAATGAATTACATTGACATTTACGTCCATGCCGACTCAAGGCTCATTAAAACTCTGTCAGCCGCCAACCCATGATTTTTTCTGAAGATGGCCCATTTCAAAATGTTTCAACACTTAATCATCTTTGTCGTCATTCTTGCTAGTAATACCAGAGAATGATTTTTCGAAATCTTCAGAATATTATCATGAAAACTTCATGGTCATTAAAATTCAATATGGATCCAAATTGTCAGAGTAGAAGCGTGATATTTTTGACAATGGATAACAAACACCATTAGAAGGGTTACTTGGGTTTTTCCTATTATACAGGGTTATGATTAAGTAATGCACAAAATTCATAAAACGTACAACGATCACTTTTGAAAAAAATGCAAAAACACTTCAAACGGTGTTATATATTCCGCATCTCTTGACATAACTTACAAAAATAACATGTCAAATTTGTCAAAGTTATGACGTCATCAACATAATTTTTTAATGGGAAGCTAACATTTTTATTACATTATGTGATAAAGCTTGTTTTTTTACACTAAGGAAAAATAGTTGCAGTAGGGCTAACATAAGAAAAAAACGAGAAAATGAATAAAAAACGAAATAACAAAACCAATTATAAAAAGAGGTCAAACCTAAACTTATCTAGTAAGAACATATGTTCTTATCAATTTTTTCGATTGATTTACTAAAAAAACGGTGTGTCAGTGTCAGTCGTACAGTTAGTGTGACACCAGTATTATTATTATGGCTCGTTTAAACGAAAGAAAAAGGATAGAAATTCTAATGATGGTAGGATACGGCGATCGCCTTCGGAGACATGAAGAAGCATGTGCTTTATTTAACGCAACACATTTGGAAAGGCCTCCAATTGCTAGAAGCACAGTAAGCAGAATTGTTGCAAAATTTAATACAACGGGAAGCGTGAGGGATGCTCCAAAATCTGGACGACCAGGAATAAGCGACGATGTGAAGTTAGATATTTTGCTGTCAGTAGAAGATAACCCTCACGCAACTACAACAGAAATTGTTAGTCAGTCGTTTGTAGTAAAGATGTTAAAAAAAGAAAAACTACACCCATACAAAGTTCAACATGTTCACGAACTCTCAGAAGATGATCCGGACAGACGATTGGAAATTTGTGAAATCTTAATACGGCATCGTGACGAAAATCAAAATTTTCTTAATAGTGTAGTATTTTCCGACGAGGCAACGTTTTGTCTAAGTGGTTCTGTAAATCAACATAATTGTCGCTACTGGGCTTGGAAAAATCCCCACTGGATGCAGACAAAACACACCCAGCGTCCCCAAAAAATTAATGTTTGGGTAGGAATCGTCAGGGGAAGATTTATTGGTTCTTATTACTTTCGCGGGAATTTAACAGCTGAACGATATTTGGAACATCTTCGTATGGCAGTTCTTTCGGACCTACTTGCGGCATTTTCGGATCCAAATAATGGGGAAAACTTGGATCCCAGTATTTGGTTCCAACAAGATGGTGCACCACCACATTATGGTCTTACTGTTCGAAGGTTTCTGGATAACCAGTTTGAAGGACGGTGGATTGGAAGACGTGGACCAATGGAGTCGCCACCTAAGTCACCTGATCTTACCCCTCTTGATTTTTTTCTGTGGGGACATTTGAAAAGTCGGGTCTACATTAACCGGCCAGACAATTTAGAAGAATGGAACGAATTAGACACGAAATGACTCTTATAACTCCGCAGATGATCGATAACTCTGTAAATGCGGTCTACCATCGTCTTGGCCTATGTCAGTTAGTAAACGGGACACAGTTTGAACAATATTCCTATAAAAAATAGTTTTGGTTATGGACTGTTTAGTTAATTGAAAAATTATTATGAAACTTACGTTTATTTCGTTTTTTATTCATTTTCTCATTTTTTTCTTATGTTAGCTCTACTGCAACTATTTTTCCTAGTGTAAAAAAATAAAAAAAGAAGCTTTATCACATAATGTAATGAAAATCTTAGCTTCCCATTAAAAAAATATGTTGATGACGTCATAAGTTTGTCAAATTCGACTTGTTATTTTTGTAACTTTGTCAAGAGATGCGGAATATAAAACACCGTTTGACGTGTTTTTGCATTTTTTTTTCAAAAGTGATCGTTGTACGTTTTATGAATTTTGTGCATTACTTTATCATAACCCTGTATACTTTCCTGCATGAACCACAATTCAACTTATATACTCCCGATTTCTTGTTTTTATCTAATTTGTCTTTATTATTTTTGATTAAATTACTTGAAGTATTATTGGTTTTGAATGCTATATTGTAATTCTTTTTGTTTTTCAAAAAATTTGCTACTTCTATTGATTTTTCAGGTGTGTAATTTAGTGTTATATATCTATTCTGTTCTATTTTTTCGTTTTTGAGGTATATTAATGTTAAAACTTGATTTAATAAGAATTTATTCAATATTTGGTCCACAATGTCAGGTTTGAAACCACTTTTAACATAGATTTATATTTATAGTTTCATAGTATCGAGCTCACAGTCAAAATTCTGTTTCTTCATAGGTGTTTTGATTAGTCTATGTACCATACTATTGAATGCTGCTAGTTTTTGTGAATATGGATGATGTGACATTGAATGGATCCTTATGTCGGTGTTGGTTGATTTGCGACAAATTGCAAAATCGTGTTTACTATTGATTTTTGATATTGTTAAATCTAAAATAATTTTATTTTGCCATTTTTTTCTTCTTCATACGTGAAATTTATATGAGGTGAGAGTTTATTGATGAAATCTAACAATAGACAGTTGACCATGTTTTTAGATTTCATCAATATACATTCACCTCATATAAATTTTACGTTTGAAGAAGAAAAAAATGGCAAAATAAATTTTTTTGATTTAACAATATCAAAATTTAATAGAATGAAGAAATTGGTAAAACAATTGTTGTAAAATGTGTCACAATACTGTTGAAACACAATAAATGTGGAGATTTTATTAAATTAGTTTTTATTTAATCATATTCAAATTAAATTAAAAATGGATTTCGATCAAGTGAGGACCTCAACCATTCAATGTTTATTCTGGGTTATTAAATTCATTGATCTTCCTAACAGCCGTTCATTTCCTGCTATTTTTGTAAGCCATATCTATCCATTTATGCTGTTGACATGTTCATTTCATGCTATGCTCGTTCTTCTAACCAACTTACCACATTACTGACTCTGCATTATTCTCTGATATGGGTATTTATCTGTATGTCCCATAATATGAAAGCGGACGCATGTCTTATGTATTCTAATCTAACGTTCCATCCTCAGAGATTTGGTTTTCAAAATTAGGTGTTCTAGGTGTCTTGATGTCTCACTTCTTTGATATTACCGTCGCTAAAATTCAGACTCCGAGGTAGTCGAAGCATATTACTTGGTCAATGATGGTGACGTCGTCTATTCATAGCTTGCAAATTATAGGTTATTATTAAGACGGAGACTTATTTCAACAGATGGTATTGAAAAAAACTTTTTTTGGGTTTAAAAGTGTTACTCTATGGTTAAAATTGATAGTCAAAGAGTCACCCTGTATAGTATTGAATCGAATAAAGATAAATTTATTCTTGGTCTTTAACCATTGTCGACCAATATTCATATCAATGACGGGTGTTATTTTACGATAACGTTGGATCAAAATAATTTACAAATGATGGAAAAATGTTATTAATTTCCACATTGAAAGTGTTTTATGTCTTTTTTATATGATTTATTGGATATTCTTTAGTGCAGGGAGTGGAATTGATGATATTCATTCTCTCTCTTAATTACCGAAGAAGATACGAAGCAAATTATGTAAACAAATAAATACCTAATTATTATTCTCCCCTAAAGTCCAAATAACCTTGGATAACACTGGTCAACAAAAAAAATGAAATCGTTTGTTTCCTTTAATTTTTTTATCCCATTTTGACGTTTAAAGACGACAATGTTCAACCCATGGTAACAAGGGTAAGTTGACGTTTATCTTCTGAGTGGATTAAATTTTTTTTAATTCACTAGTGGAATAAAATGTTCACCACTCACTTTCTGGAAATTATTATTTTCACACACAATGCACGTAAAACTTATTTTAAAGTATGTTTCTTGAAATTTATCAAAAATTCTACATTAACAGTCATTTCTATCTTTAAAGTAAAAATTACAATTATTTAGATTTTGAAAATGGAACTGGAAACCTGCACCTCCTCCAAAGAAAACACGCTCCGTCGTTATATGTGTTTGAGTGACTTCTCAAGCCCTGCTGGAATATCCATTTCTGCATCAGGAACTCCGGTTTTTGTGACCCCACCAAGTATTTCTTCAGAAGTTTTATTTTGTTTTGTAGAGAATCTTTAATATATCCTTCTGCAACAGAACTTGAGCGCCATCCACCATGTCTTTTCAAAGCTGTCAAATCTGCCCCAGAATTTGAGTGTTGCAGAAGAACACCTGAAACTGTGCCCTGTATACAGGGTCTTTCACGAGGAACCTCACACATATTTATACGGAAAACTACTGAACGTATTTTCATGAAATTAAGCACTTATAAGTATTTCACGATGCTGATGAAATCTAAAATATTTTCAAGGCATGAGCACCTCCGGTTTTTCCGGAAATGACGTCAACTTCCGTTTATCAAATTACAACACCATTTTTTTATTGCAGAAATAGATTGCTTAGAAAATTTCAAGTTATTTTGATGTAACATTTTTCAGTTTTGGTGGGAAAATTTTCTCTGAGCGGGAAAATTCGAAAAAAAAATCGAAAATAGAGCTCCGCTGAAACAAGAATAACTTCGAGAATTTTGGATGGAAAACTTTCATTTTTGGGATTTTTCAAGATGTAAGATTGATGTATCCACTTTAAAAATCGAAATCGTGATTCATGATACAGGGGGTGAAAAAATCGCTTTCAAAGTTAGGGATGGCAAAATCGTGAAAAATCAATTTTTTCAAATAAGAACCCCATTTTCTTATGGCAGATATTGAATTTACGTTAAGAAATAATGTGAGTGTATGCATCACACCCTTGCCCTAAAGTGGATATTTTCGGAGTTATTCACAAAAAACTGTTTTTCGTCTTGAATTTTCAGCTATTTCTTTTCCCTTTACGCCAAAAAGATGAAATTTTCAGGAACTGTTATTTGAACCATGCTGTAGATTTTTCACCCCTTCTTGAAAACGACTTCAAGTTACTATTAGGGGAACCATGGCAAACTCTCGCAGTTATAACTAGAGAAGATGCTCAAAGTTTTGACCGTTAATTTCTAGACATTTATTTATACGCCTCAGGAATGCTTCGTGCGTTGCTCTTCTTATTTCATCGGGAGGAAGAGATCTGCAAAAGTGTTTAAAAACCAAATTGAGTTTCAAAAACTCAATTGGAGGAAGCATTATTAGGGGTGATGTTTTCCTGGTTCCTAAAACTGGGGTTGTGAATATTTTAACTGGTGTGAAAACAGCCGAGTAAGATAGCCGAGTTTTGTACAGAATTTTTCGTACGCCACTGGAATATTGGCCGGATAGCGATGCAAAAAATTTTGATTCGCCGAGATAATTTGGGATTTTTCTATTTTCACGTTGGAATCTGGATACGGTACGTTCTCTATACGATGGCCATGATAAATCCATCACCAGCACTCATTCCACAGCACCCCGGGTCGAATATGCCGAATGACGAACGAGTTTTCAATAAAAATATTCTTATCTGGCAAACTAGACATAGGATTGATGTAAAATTTGACAAAAGCGTCCAGGAAAATGAACAGATATTAACCTCATATGCCACTTTTACTTGCACCCCCAGAAGTCAGTAGGTAGTCGGCCTACTTTTAAAAATTCATAAAAAATCAACCATACATCAGAATGCCATCAAACTGCTGCAGAATCATCTACATTTCGACCAAAAAATAATTCAGTAGTTATCTCTGACTTGCAACCCCTTGGGGGGCTAAAATAACGGCTTAATGATTATTCAAGCAGATACGAATATCTCGAGAACTAGACATAGAATCGACACGAAATTTGGTATTTATTCTTCTCTCTTAATACAGAGAATAACTCTATGACTCACTTCCACTTGCACCCCTGGGAAATAACTAGCCGAGTTCAGCCGAGTTTTCTGTGAGTAATTCATACCTGGGAAACTAGACATAGGATTGAGGTCAAATTTCACAATAACATTAAGAAGCATCAACTCACAATTACTGCATATGCCTCATTCACTTGCACCCCCCAGGGGGGCCAGTAGGTACTCGGCTTAATTTTTAAAAATTCATAAAAAATCAACCATACATCAGAATGCCACCAAGGTTCTGCAGAATCATCTACATGTCGACAAAAAAAATAATGCAGTAGTCATCTCTGACACAACCCCTTGGGGGCTAAAATAACGGCTTACTGATTATTCAAGCAGATACGAATATCTCGAGAATTAGACATAGAATCGACACAAAATTTGTTATTTATTCTTTTCTCCTAATACAGAGAATAACTCTATGACTCACTTCCACTTGCACCCCTGGGAGCTAGTGAGTTCAGCCGAGTTTTCTGTGAGTAATTCACACCTGGGAAACTAGACATAGGATTGAGGTCAAATTCCACAATAACATTAAGAAGCATCAACTCACAATTTCTGCATATGCCTCATTCACTTGCACCCCAGAAGTATCAGTAGGTACTCGGCTTAATTTTTAAAAATTCATAAAAAATCAACCATACATCAGAATGCCACCAAAGTCCTGCAGAATCATCTACATGTCCACAAAAAAATAATGCAGTAGTTATCTCTGACTTTGCAACCCCTTGGGGGCTAAAATAACAGCTTAATGCTTATTCAAGCAGATACGAATATCTCGAGAATTAGACATAGCATCGACACGAAATTTGGTATTTATTCTTACCTCTTAATACAGAGAATAACTCTATGACTCACTTCCACTTGCACCCCCTGGGGGGGGGGGGCTAGCCGAGTTCCAGCCGAGTATTCTGTGAGTAATTCATACCTGGGAAACTAGACATAGGATTGAGGTCAAATTTCACAATAACATTAAGAAGCATCAACTCACAATTTCTGCATATGCCCCATTCACTTGCACCCCCCAGGGGGGTCAGTAGGTACTCGGCCTACTTTTAAAAATTCCTAAAAAATCAACCCTACATCAGAATGCTATCAAACTGCTGCTGAATCATCTACATTTTGACGAAAAAATAATGCAGTAGTCATCTCTGACTTGCAACCCCTTGGGGGCTAAAATAACGGCTTAATGATTATTCAAGTAGATGCGAATATCTCGAGAACTAGACATAGAATCGACACGAAATTTGGTATTTATTCTTCCCTCTTAATACAGAGAATAACTCTATGACTCACTTCCACTTGCACCCCCTGGGGGGGGGCTAGCCGAGTTCCAGCCGAGTTTTCTTTTAGTAATTCATACCTGGGAAACTAGACATAGGATTGAGGTCAAATTTCACAATAACATTAAGAAGCATCAACTCACAATTTCTGCATATGCCCCATTCACTTGCACCCCCCAGGGGAGTCAGTAAGTACTCGGCCTACTTTTAAAAATTCCTAAAAAATCAACCATACATCAGAATGCTATCAAACTGCTGCTGAATCATCTACATTTTGACGAAAAAATAATGCAGTAGTCATCTCTGACTTGCAACCCCTTGGGGGGCTAAAATAACGGCTTAATGATTATTCAAGCAGATACGAATATCTCGAGAACTAGACATAGAATCGACACGAAATTTGGTATTTATTCTTCCCTCTTAATACAGAGAATAACTCTATGACTCACTTCCACTTGCACCCCTGGGGCTAGCCGAGTTCAGCCGAGTTTTCTGTGAGTAATTCATACCTGGGAAACTAGACATAGGATTGAGGTCAAATTTCACAATAACATTAAGAAGCATCAACTCACAATTTCTGCATATGCCTCATTCACTTGCACCCCCCAGGGGGGCCAGTAGGTACTCGGCTTAATTTTTAAAAATTCATAAAAAATCAACCATACATCAGAATGCCACCAAGGTTCTGCAGAATCATCTACATGTCGACAAAAAAATAATGCAGTAGTCATCTCTGACTTGCAACCCCTTGGGGGGCTAAAATAACGGCTTACTGATTATTCAAGCAGATACGAATATCTCGAGAATTAGACATAGAATCGACACAAAATTTGTTATTTATTCTTTTCTCCTGATACAGAGAATAACTCTATGACTCACTTCCACTTGCACCCCTGAAATGAGCTAGCCGAGTTCCAGCCGAGTTTTCTGTGAGTAATTCACACCTGGGAAACTAGACATAGGACTGAGGTCAAATTCCACAATAACATTAAGAAGCATCAACTCACAATTTCTGCATATGCCTCATTCACTTGCACCCCCCAGGGGGGCCAGTAGGTACTCGGCTTAATTTTTAAAAATTCATAAAAAATCAACCATACATCAGAATGCCACCAAAGTCCTGCAGAATCATCTACATGTCCACAAAAAATAATGCAGTAGTTATCTCTGACTTGCAACCCCTTGGGGGGCTAAAATAACGGCTTAATGCTTATTCAAGCAGATACGAATATCTCGAGAATTAGACATAGCATCGACACGAAATTTGGTATTTATTCTTACCTCTTAATACAGAGAATAACTCTATGACTCACTTCCACTTGCACCCCCTGGGGGGGGCTAGCCGAGTTCCAGCCGAGTATTCTGTGAGTAATTCATACCTGGGAAACTAGACATAGGATTGAGGTCAAATTTCACAATAACATTAAGAAGCATCAACTCACAATTTCTGCATATGCCCCATTCACTTGCACCCCCCAGGGGGGTCAGTAGGTACTCGGCCTACTTTTAAAAATTCCTAAAAAATCAACCCTACATCAGAATGCTATCAAACTGCTGCTGAATCATCTACATTTTGACGAAAAAATAATGCAGTAGTCATCTCTGACTTGTAACCTTGGGGGCTAAAATAACGGCTTAATGATTATTCAAGTAGATGCGAATATCTCGAGAACTAGACATAGAATCGACACGAAATTTGGTATTTATTCTTCCTCTTAATACAGAGAATAACTCTATGACTCACACTTCCACTTGCACTCTGGGGGCTAGCTGAGTTCCAGCCGAGTTTTCTTTTAGTAATTCATACCTGGGAAACTAGACATAGGATTGAGGTCAAATTTCACAATAACATTAAGAAGCATCAACTCACAATTTCTGCATATGCCCCATTCACTTGCACCCCCAGGAGTCAGTAAGTACTGGCCTACTTTTAAAAATTCCTAAAAATCAACCATACATCAGAATGCTATCAAACTGCTGCTGAATCATCTACATTTTGACGAAAAAATAATGCAGTAGTCATCTCTGACTTGCAACCCCTTGGGGGGCTAAAATAACGGCTTAATGATTATTCAAGCAGATACGAATATCTCGAGAACTAGACATAGAATCGACACGAAATTTGGTATTTATTCTTCCCTCTTAATACAGAGAATAACTCTATGACTCACTTCCACTTGCACCCCCTGGGGGGGGCTAGCCGAGTTCCAGCCGAGTTTTCTGTGAGTAATTCATACCTGGGAAACTAGACATAGGATTGAGGTCAAATTTCATAATAACATTACGAAGCATCAACTCACAATTTCTGCATATGCCTCATTCACTTGCACCCCCCAGGGGGGTCAGTAGGTGTTCGGCCTACTTTTAAAAATTCATAAAAAATCAACCATACATCAGAATGACATCAAACTGCTGCAGAATCATCTACATGTCGACAAAAAATAATTCAGTAGTTATCTCTGACTTGCAACCCCTTGGGGGGCTAAAATAACGGTTTAATGATTATTCAAGCAGATACGAATATCTCGAGAACTAGACATAGAATCGACACGAAATTTGGTATTTATTCTTCTCTCTTGATACAGAAAGTAACTCTATGACTCACTCCCACTTGCACCCCCTGGGGGGGGGGGCTAGCCGAGTTCCAGCCGAGTTTTCTGTGAGTAATTCATACCTGAGAAACTAGACATAGGATTGAGGTCAAATTTCACAATAACATTAAGAAGCATCAACTCACAATTTCTGCATATGCCCCATTCACTTGCACCCCCAGGGGGGTCAGTAGGTACTCGGCCTACTTTTAAAAATTCCTAAAAAATCAACCATACATCAGAATGCTATCAAACTGCTGCTGAATCATCTACATTTTGACGAAAAAATAATGCAGTAGGCATCTCTGACTTGCAACCCCTTGGGGGGCTAAAATAACGGCTTAATGATTATTCAAGCAGATACGAATATCTCGAGAACTAGACATAGAATCGACACGAAATTTGGTATTTATTCTTCCCTCTTAATACAAAGAATAACTCTATGACTCACTCCCACTTGCACCCCCTGGGGGGGGCTAGCCGAGTTCCAGCCGAGTTTTCTTTTAGTAATTCATACCTGGGAAACTAGACATAGGATTGAGGTCAAATTTCACAATAACATTAAGAAGCATCAACTCACAATTTCTGCATATGCCCCATTCACTTGCACCCCCCAGGGGGGTCAGTAGGTGTTCGGCCTACTTTTAAAAATTCATAAAAAATCAACCATACATCAGAATGACATCAAACTGCTGCAGAATCATCTACATGTCGACAAAAAATAATTCAGTAGTTATCTCTGACTTGCAACCCCTTGGGGGGCTAAAATAACGGCTTAATGATTATTCAAGCAGATACGAATATCTCGAGAACTAGACATGGAATCGACACGAAATTTGGTATTTATTCTTCCCTCTCAATACAAAGAATAACTCTATGACTCACTCCACTTGCACCCCTGAAATAGCTAGCCGAGTTCAGCCGAGTTTTCTTTTAGTAATTCATACCTGGGAAACTAGACATAGGATTGAGGTCAAATTTCACAATAACATTAAGAAGCATCAACTCACAATTTCTGCATATGCCCCCATTCACTGCACACCCCAGGGTCAGTAGTGTTCGGCCTACTTTTAAAAATTCATAAAAATCAACCATACATCAGAATGACATCAAACTGCTGCAGAATCATCTACATGTCGACAAAAATAATTCAGTAGTTATCTCTGACTTTGCAACCCCTGGGGGCTAAAATAACGGCTTAATGATTATTCAAGCAGATACGAATATCTCGAGAACTAGACATAGAATCGACACGAAATTTGGTATTTATTCTTCTCTCTTGATACAGAAAGTAACTCTATGACTCACTCCACTTGCACCCCTGAAATGGCTAGCCGAGTTCAGCCGAGTTTTCTGTGAGTAATTGATACCTGAGAAACTAGACATAGGATTGAGGTCAAATTTCACAATAACATTAAGAAGCATCAACTCACAATTTCTGCATATACCTCATTCACTTGCTCCCCCCAGGGGGGTCAGTAGGTACTCGGCCTAATTTTAAAAATTCATAAAAAATCAACCATACATCAGAATGACATCAAACTGCTGTAGAGTTATTTTCTGTCTCGAGAGAGAAGAATAAATACCAAATTTCGTGTCGATTCTATGTCTAGTTCTCGAGATATTCGTATCTGCTTGAATAATCATTAAGCCGTTATTTTAGCCCCCCAAGGGGTTGCAAGTCAGAGATAACTACTGAATTATTTTTTGGTCGAAATGTAGATGATTCTGCAGCAGTTTGATGGCATTCTGATGTATGGTTGATTTTTATGAATTTTTAAAAGTAGGCCGAGTACTCTACTGACTTCTGGGTGCAAGTGAATGGGGCATATGCAGAAATTGTGAGTTGATGCTTCTTAATGTTATTGTGAAATTTGACCTCAATCCTATGTCTAGTTTCCCAGGTATGAATTACTAAAAGAAAACTCGGCTGGAACTCGTCTAGCCATCCCCCCCCCCCCAGGGGGTGCAAGTGGAAGTGAGTCATAGAGTTATTCTCTGTATTAAGAGGGAAGAATAAATACCAAATTTCGTGTCGATTCTATTTCTAGTTCTCGAGATATTCGTATCTGCTTGAATAATCATTAAGCCGTTATTTAAGCCCCCCAAGGGGTTGCAAGTCAGAGATGACTACTGCATTATTTTTTTGTCGACATGTAGATGATTCTGCAGGACTTTGGTGGCATTCTGATGTATGGTTGATTTTTTATGAATTTTGAAAATTAAGCCGAGTACCTACTGGACTACTTGGGGGGTGCAAGTGAATGAGGCATATGCAGAAATTGTGAGTTGATGCTTCGTAATGTTATTATGAAATTTGACCTCAATCCTATGTCTAGTTTCCCAGGTATGAATTACTCACAGAAAACTCGGCTGGAACTCGGCTAGCCCCCAGGGGGTGCAAGTGGAAGTGAGTCATAGAGTTATTCTCTGTATTAAGAGAGAAGAATAAATACCAAATTTCGTGTCGATTCTATGTCTAGTTCTCGAGATATTCGTATCTGCTTGAATAATCATTAAGCCGTTATTTTAGCCCTTCCCAAGTTGCAAGTCAGAGATAACTACTGAATTATTTTTTCGTCGAAATGTAGATGATTCTGCAGCAGTTTGATGGCATTCTGATGTATGGTTGATTTTTATGAATTTTTAAAAGTAGGCCGACTACTCTACTGACTTCTGGGGTGCAAGTAAAAGTGGCATATGAAGTTAATATCTGTTCATTTTCCTGGACGCTATTGTCAAATTTTACCTCAATTCTATGTCTAGTTTGCCAGATAAGAATATTTTTATTGAAAACTCGTTCGTCATTCGGCATATTCGACCCGGGGGTGCTGTGGAATGAGTGCTGGTGATGGATTTATCATGGGCCATCGTATAGAGAACGTACCGTATCCAGATTCCAACGTGAAAATAGAAAAATCCCAAATTATCTCGGCGAATCAAAATTTTTTGCATCGCTATCCGGCCAATATTCCAGTGGCGTACGAAAAATTCTGTACAAAACTCGGCTATCTTACTCGGCTGTTTTCACACCAGTAATATTTTATATCTCAGTTCACCAATGCTCAAATTTTCCCCACTTGTGTTGTACAGATATCTCACTATCTTTTCCGCAATAGGATAAAGCTCTCTAATACTTTCATCTTCTTGATAGAAAATTTGCACTGATTCCTGAAGATCGGGATTTCTCTGTAGTAAACGTATTATTTTATTCTTTCCTTGAGTGTACATAGCACTAAGGTCCATTATATTGGGAGATTTGTAAAAGAAAACCGGTTGCTTCCCACGATGTTGTTCGATGATAATGACATTACTATATTCTCTTTAAATTTTTTTATGAAAGTATTATTGTTGAGAAAGTTTTCCCCCATAACTAACTATATAATAATCTATTCTTGTAATTATTCAAAATCCCGTCAACGAGTTATTTGAGAAAATGCAATTTTGGTGGGGCAATTATTCATTTCAATGCGTCACTGAAATACCGATTTCAAACTAATGAGTTTAAACCCAATAATTACACGTTATTGATATCCCAAACGAGCTGTTATTCATTCTAATAGACCAAGAATTTCAAATCACACTCTCCAGACAATTTGTGCTTTATCCTACCCTGTTCTAGAACTTCAGATGTCTAGGACCGCTCGGTTTTGCACTAGGCGCCAAATTTCGAATTCACTGGTATCGCCGCATTAGAGAAATACCTTCATAATCAGTATACAAAATCACTTTCGAGAACCGTAAAGTACATAATTTGGACTAGAATTTTCCGCTCTACAACTTTTGTTTGAAACTTTTCCTCACTAAACCTTCTCATGTGCGAAAATATCAAAAAAACCGGTTTTTATTGCTATTTTTTTCAAGAATTTTTCAATATTCCTGAAAATTTTAACACCTGCATTTTTTACCATGTTTCTCTCATTATAACAATCAACATATCAAAAATGCACCTCTTTCCGAGAAAAAATGATTTCAGCCCTTCCTTTACTGGACTACAGGAACTACAACCTCGTCGTCACCGCTCAACATTTTTTCGAAATAAAAATCCTTTGACGGTTCTATAATTTTCATTGACACTTGCAAAAAATTAATTACATAGTGCCCTAGCAACCATCGATCGAAGAGAAATCTCGTTATGAATTTGAATTAAACCTAGTATTTCCTCTAAAAAGTATTCATTATTTGAAATTTCATCGAAATGGGTTCAAATTTTGTTTTTTTGTAATGAATAAACATTCATTTAACTCACTTCCTGTATAAATAACTATTATTCAACCCATTTCTCTACATTAAATATCTGATTTACTATTGATAAGCTCAATAAGGTCACATAGATATAGAAACCTTCCTTATCTATGACAAAATCATCACTCAAACATAGATGTATTCATTTCTCTATGACCAAAACTCGGCGGTCATTTTGTCAGTTTTGACAATTAAATGTCTCACTTTTCAGGGACGATTAGTGAGAGAGTTAGATAAGATGTCTAAAATACTGGTGTGTGCACTCCTACGATTTTGTTTTACAGGTTTGGCGACATGGGGATTCTTTCATTTTCTCTCCGCCAGGTAGCGCCACTCATATTTATTCGAATGTCAGTTTCTGATTAGAATAAATTATTTATTGCGTTATTCGGAATTTTTGTATAAAAGTGTGTGAAAAGTGATTATCCATTTTTTATAATGCGTTTTTGTATTTTATGTGGACAGTCTAGTGCTGCGGATGAAAAATCACGAACTTTCAGTGTGCCAAATGTGAGTAGAAATGATTTTTTTAATGACTCAAGTGAAATTGTTCTATATCAAGTAACAACTAAATATTATGCGTGCGTTTCAAGAATTTTCAAAAGATATACGCATTTCAAACACTTATTTTCATAGATATAATTGATCAATTCAGTTCTTTTTTCTGCTTTTGTCTTTTTATTTCCAGATTCAATGTGGACAACTTGAAGAAGCCTCTGTGTCCATCAATAGAAGGTCACTCTTGAAGAAGGAGGTCTCTAAATTATATTTCAGCTTATTTTTGTACTTTCACACTTTGGCGGGAGCCAGGTTTTTTTACTGAGGTTTTTTCCGTAGGCTTTTATGTCATACCCCGCCACTAACCCCTGCTCTATATGCTTTATTGTTTGCTAACCAAATATTGTGAGCCAAAATTTTAAAAGAATATTATATATACATACATTGAAATTATTTACTTTATATGTTGAATTAAAACTTTTTGAGAATGAGAATACATATTTTTTCATCATTACAGAAAGAGAGCTCCCAAATCACCCATGCCATCCTATAGTAACTACTTTGAACCGGACCTCCCATATAATTCCTTCCCAAGTCCAATAGAAAACATTCCTACTGATATTACAAACCTTTTCCTGCTTATCCAAAATGATGAGATCAGAAATTAATAAAACATACATAAATGAGCATCAACTAACCATAAATCAGGCTTGTAAAATCTTTATAGAATAATACTGAAAACATTTATGTTTGAGCAAGAGACCATCTATTAGTGAAAAAAATCATACTTCAATGTATTAGAAAAAAAATGGATAAACCTTACTAATTGAAAGCATTACGTGTTCAGAACTCGCATCACAAGAATCTTTATTTGAAAGCCAGTTAATCGGTGAAATCCATAAAATATTTGTCTAGTTAATTTTTCAGGGGAATGAAATAAATTTCTTTCATTTTTGAGGTTAATTTGATCTAAAATTTCAACAAATGTCAAGCGTTTGTAATGTAAATTTATGAATGAATCGCCTTGTGGCTCCTTCATGTGAGTATAAAACTAAACAGTCGCCATGTCCCAAAAAGTAAAATAACGTTTCAAAATTTGACAAGTGCACACACCAGTATTTTAGACATCTTACGGCCGGTTTCTGAAACGATGATCATCATAGAAATCAACTAATCAGCTGTTAAATCTATGGTCAACTGCCATTTGAGTTGCTGAAAGGATAGGTTAATTTGATAGGTTAATTTGACCACGCTGCCAGTTGACACAGTGGTCAAATATTTCAGGTAAATTGTATGTCAATCGTCATTTTGAGTTTCCGAAACGCAAATTAAGGCTAAATCAGTGGTCAAACTAGTGTCAAAGAACTTGTCAACTAATCGGTGTTGTTTGGCGAATTAACTTGAAAGAAATCTTGTTTATGAATAAAATCTATGTATTTTCCAAGGAAATCTTAATTTTATCGGTATGTATGAAAATAATTTAATAGTCTTTAATATATAATTTTTTATGAAAAGGCATTTATTTTTTTCCAATTTTGCGATGTAATATGTTTTCATTAATAATTTAGTTTTCTCTGAAAAAACAAGCATTTTTGCAATAATTGGTGAATCTATTTTTTTATTGTAGATAATAATTATGGATATCAGCTTGGATATAAGCATGTCTAGTAATTCTAGCGAAGATGAGAACCCAAGGCCACGAACTCTTAGGAGAAGAATGAACTCTTTTGATTTCTACAATGATGTGGAATTCAAAAATAGGTATAGACTGACCAAGGATATTATAACATTACTTCTGAATATGATAGAGGATAAAATAAAGCCCTTAACATCAAGGAACAAATCAGTTACTGCCTTGGAACAAGTACTTCTAACAATAAGCTATTTTGCAACAGGAGCATTCCAAATAACAGTATCTGACCATATAAGGGTCCATAAAACTACAGCATGTAGAATAATTAAAAAAGTATCTAGAGTCATTGCTGAACTTCGACCCCAGTTCATATCTATGCCAAGAACAGAGGATGAACGGAATAGAATCAAATCAGAATTTTATTCTATAAGTTCATTTCGAACGTGATTGGATGTGTAGACTGCACACATATAAAAATACAGTCACCTGGAGGTCCACAAGGTGAGCTTTTCAGAAATAGAAACGGATACTTTTCTCTTAATGTTCAGGTGATTTGTGATCCCGCAGGGATTATTTATTGGAGGACAGTGGCTACCCTTGTCGCTCATATTTATTGACTCCATTTCTGAGGCCATCAACTCCCGGTGAGCAAGCGTACAACAGAGCATAGATCAAAACGAGGAATACTGTTGAAAGAACATTTGGTGTCTTGAAGAGACGTTTTCCTTGTTTGTCTATGGGAATTAGGCTGAAAATGGAGACAACCATGAATATCATAGTGGCCTGTTGTGTTCTGCACAATTAGCATTAGTTCATAATGAAGACGTAGCAGACTTTTGATATCGGAGAGAACTTCCCAGATGATCCCCCAAATACTTCTACAAATGATGAAAATATATCAGTCAGATCTTTGTTAGTATCAACACATTTCAATGTTCAATAATAATTGTGGAAGAAGACTCGGATCAAAGGTCATACAATCCGTCACAAAAATCCTATGAAGTAAAAGTACATAGTGCGTTGAGGAACAGTTGTTACAATAGCTCAAATAAATTTATATTCTAATCTACTCTTATTTATAGACTGAAAACATTCTATAAATCCAATTACACCAAATTTCATTTCATTGTTTTTACTTCTGTGTACTGTGATAAAATAATAATTGGATGATGTACGAACAAGGTTGTTTGCTCAATTATTTTGAATACTTCAAATTAAAACGATAGTTTTCATTTTATTGACCTACTGATGATAAATTTTTCAGTTGAAAACCAGCATCTGTATTTTAATACACCCGATAAGACTCAATACACAGGTACAGTTAAGCCGCTAAACGATTCATAAATGCAATCTATCGTAAGAAACAGTTGTAAGCAAGTTCAACCAGGTATTTTTTTATGGTCACTTGAGGAAAATTATAAGGGTGTTAAAATTTAAACATCAGTTATCGGATAATTTTAAAATCTTAACCACAAAACACTGATATCTTAACCTCTTTAATCACAGAATATTAGTTTTTATCGGAGAATCTGTGGTTGGACAGTCTGGCAACAGGGTCGCCTCATGTCAACTGAAAATGATCATAGATTAGTTAAATATGCACTGAACATCCTTTCGGAAACTCAAATTGATTTGACATCTCTGTCAAGATGATCGTTGTGTTAGTTGACATGAGATTTGATCATCCTTTCAGAAACTGGCCGTTAGAGTTAGACATCTAGTTTCTATATTCTATGAAGTATCATAGAACATGGTAGCTCCATCTTGCTCGTATCTATGAATATTATTATTAATTAATATTACACCTATAGCAATTATCGCTATCTAACGTTTTCCTAAATGAATATTTCAATGTTCGAGCAGTATATTTACTATGATTTCAAATAATCAAAATATAATAACAATTTTAACTCGATCGCTTTAATTACAACAAGGTCTGTTATCGGCAAAGAAGATTACAGGCTCCCCACTACAACCATCGACTATATTCTGGTCAACAGCCCGGTCGGTCAGAGCAAAAAAAAACACAATCGATAAACCAACACAACAATCTATTTCTTCGAGTTTCAGTAGTTTTCAAGTTTTACGGCGCGAACTGTGATCGCAGATCAGTGACCGAAAAAAAAATTTCAAAATTTCGTGTCGAGTAATCCATGTATTCGGAATTTGGTCAAAAACTTCACTGTTGCGATTCGAGAAAAGAGTGCTTGTTGGAATCTAGCGAAATGGGCCTAGGAAAATATGTCAAAGATTATAATAGCAATAGTAACAACAACCAGAAGGAACAAGGTATTTATGAAGGGTATATTATTTCAAATATTTTAAACATTAAGACGTGTAATCTCTGCCTGAATTAGTTATCGATTAATAAATTAATTTTGCCAATAAACGCCTTAAGGGAAATACTATTTGTCAAAAGGTTAATTTGCAGTTTAAGGACCCTTCCTATAATTTACGTAATTGCTGGTTAGGTTAGTTTAAGTTAGGTTTAAAAAACAATGCCAAAAATAAAGAAAAAAAATTAAATTAATATTTGAATAAAAGAAATTTATTTTTAGATTTGCTATTTTTTTATTATTTTATGGACCATTAAGTTAGTAATAACAAAAAACGATGTCAAAATTTATTTTTTGCCATTCCAAACAGTGGAACATGGAAAAAAAATTTTTCTCGAAATATTATAATTTATTGTTGCTTTAGATGGTCTACTGAAGCACCCTAAATTTGCAAAACCATAAAGAATGCGGTGAGTCTTCAAACTGCAATAATCAATTATTAATGATAATTTTCCGAGAAAAAATTTTTTTGCAAAAATTTTTTTTCCATGTTCCTTTATTTGAAATGGTAAAATTTTGACATCGTTTCTTGTTATTACTGAACTTAACCGTACTAAACATAATAAAAAAATTGCAAATCTAAAAAAAGTTTTGTTTGTTTTCAAATATCAATTTCATTTTTTTTTCTTCAATTCTGGCATTGTTTTTTTCAAACCAACAACTGTTTTTAGATCAACCCTTATTTAAAATTATTTGAAATTTTTCAAACAAATAATTAAATTTTAAAAAAATAATCAAAGTTCCAGAGTTAACTATCCTGATATTCACTGAAATATCGTAATATGGTTTAGTGAAACTTTTTAATAAATAAATACCCATAAAATGAATGAAATGCATATATTTTATTCTCAACTACCTGTAGTTGATTTTGAGACAAATTTTTCCCATTATTCGAACAATAAATGCAATCTGGTAAAAATTTTAGACCGGGTCTCTCAAATATTGCCCCAATTGTGATAAGAAAATTTCCATAACCGTTGCTATTGAATTAAGAATCGAATCTAATTTATTTATGATAACGTTGCCTTCTACGAAAAAAATAGTATCAGATATTCAAACATAATTATGGTCCTACATTCATATACGGTTGTTTGAATTTATCAAAAAGCTAAATCCCACTCAATAAATATTGCAGACATTTTCTTGATAAAAATTGCTGTTGCATTATTATGTATAAAAGGTAGAGTCAGCAATGATTCGATTATGCCAATTTTCATGTTAGGTCACAATTAATCAATGCTTCGATAAATAATGTATACTTATTCATTTTAATAATAATTTGAAAACTTGCAAAGTATAAATACCTAACATTTGTTAATATTTTATTGCAATTTTTGAACGATTTGTGCTATAAATAATCAGAAAAACAAAAATTCATTTTTTGACATATTTTCAATAACCCTTTTTTGCATATATCTAAACCTGAGTATTTCCGAATTCTTAACAATATCAGTTAAATAATGGGTTAATTGAAATATTTAGAAAACCCTTCCATTTTTCCATAATCTAATGCAATGATTGTTTAAAAATTATTACCCGAAGAATTTTCTGCCGAAAACTCATTTATTAATCAACAATAAATTCTAAACGTTCAATATATTCATATAAAGATATGTAATTTATTAAAATTATTTATCTGTAATACTTCCTAAATTTTTATTTTCTAATATTCCATTTATTGTGAATAATAACATCAATCATAAGCAATTTTGTAAACATTTTCCCTATTTTCTTGAGATGTTCATACTACACCTTTCACCGTAATTTTTTGTATGTAAAGTTGTGACTCAAATAATTTGGAATGAAATAAATACAAAAGTTAAACAGCTAATTATTGTTAGAAATAAAATATGAGGCTTAATAAACACTTCAAATTAATATCGAAAGGTAAAATAAATCATTAATAAAACGCTTTCCAGCTATTAATTTTAAGTGGTGAAAAATAATAAAAAACAGAATTTAAACAAATTAAAATAAACAATCTGAAGAACTCTTATGGAATGAAATATTTTATATCATTTTTATGAAAATTATAAAAAATGCTGGGACACCTCAATTTTTGAATTCCGGTGTTTATATTCAAATGTACAGGGTGAATCGTGCAACTATGCCTTACTCGGTATTCTTCTCTCCAAATGGTAAATCCAGTATAATCGTATATTTCTTAAATCCACCTAAGGAACTGATTTCAACAAACTGTATTGAATGCTCTTTAATGAATTATATAAGGTGAAGTTTTGGAATGATCTACTCAATAAATATTGGTATTTTTGATATTATTATAGATGTTTATACTTGTTCAAAATTGAAAGTAATTATCAGACGTATTTTGGAAAAATTCGAAATTAAATAAAACTTAGTACGACCAAGAATTTTATCACATCTGCTTAGAAACTGACGAAAAAAATTTTGTTTAGAAATTAGTTTAAAGAGGGTATTTCAAAAATATAAAAATATTCTTAGTCCCATTCAAAAAAAGGACACAGAGTATGACAGAAGTTGGGCGAATCACCCTGTAATTGAATTTATGTTCAAATAACTCTCATCTGAAACAAAAGTTGACAGTATTGCTTATAATTTTCTAAAATAATAATATAATTAATTTTATTCCATGAGTGATTTCCACGCTGTATATGATGAAGATCAAAATAAGCTCACAGCTCATTAGGAAAAATAAAACAAACAAATTAAAGTAAGTGAATTATCTCACCCCTAAGAATAATTCAAAATGTAAAATTTTTTCGGTTTTTAAGAAAAATAATTGAATACAACAAAATATAAGGGAGTAATTTTGACGTGGAAAGTTCTATACATGATTCTATCTTTATCCCTGTTATACTCATCACAAAAATAATTGTGTATCAGTAGATTTCTTCATTGTTGAATTTTATAATATGTGTCTTGGTTTTAGATTATCAAAACTTAGCTTGGACATTGAGCAAAACAATATTATCAAAATTCACAATAATGTGGAAAAAACAAATCTTTATTTTTTTAATTAATGGAACACTATTGCCATTTTGAGTTTATTGTTACAGATGAAAAGAAAATAAAAAATAAAACCTGGCATATCAAATTAAAAATTGAATAATACAATATTTGAGGAAATATTTTGACTTGTTATTCCTTTGTTGCAGAAACCAAAAAGGACGAAATACTAGCAATAAAAAGTAGATTTCCCACAAAAGTACCTGTGAGTATAAGTTTATATTCATTACAATATTTCAGGATTTTCATACAAATATTGACTCAAGTAAACTTGTTGACTAGATTATAAAGCCATTTCATACGCTTTACTATACAGGGTGTTCGGATGAGGGATATAAGAACTTTTAATAATTGTTTTGGTAAATTAAACTCAAAAATGTAATTTTGAATAACATTTGATGAAGATTCTTGTGAAATAAGTATAGCATGTGTTATTTTATAATAATTTCGATTTTTAGCCTATCCGCCTTCGAAGGCCAATTGAAAAAGAGAATGCTGATTAAATAATAATTTTCTTTTATGATTATCGTAGTTCAGAACTATCAAGAGTTTTTAAAATAAGCCAGAATTGTTTTAAATAATTTCAGGAAGATATTTTTTTTTAATGACATTGAAGACAATCATGTCACAAAAAACTTTTTTTTGTATTAAATTTTTGAAATTTTTCTGGCAGAAATCATGAAAAATACACACAAAAACTTAAAAAGAATCGCATAACATACTTAGTGTATATTCGTAGCCCCCAGATGCGAAAAAAAATTTGTTGACGCCACTCATCGGACCACCCTGTATTTTCCTCTACATTTATGTAAGTTTAAACGTGGATATCGTCTCCATAGCATTCCTTGAATATTGTCATTTTGTAACGATTTTTTTTTTACTATCAATGAAAATTTTCATTCAAATCGATAATTTTTATAAACTCTCTTATAATACAAAATTTTTACAGGTTATAGTGAAAAAATATTCAAAGGAGAAATATTTACCGCAATTGGACAAAACGAAATATTTAGTTCCGCAGGAAGTTACTATGTCCCAGTTTCAAATGATTCTCAGGTAAGCATTAAGGGATACACAGGGTGTTCATTCTCAGACAAGCTACCCCATATAATGGGTTTTCCAATAGTGATCTGACAATTGAGTATCTAAATAAAATACAAACCACTTCATATTTCAAAAACTGAGCCACATATTTCAGTCGAAACGGCCGCTATTTCGCGTTCAATTCATGATTACTCATATAAGCTAAAAAATTTTTGGCGAAAACGATCAATCGATATACCATTTAAGAGGCTTCCAAAACCTTTGAAATGAAGTGTCACCCATTCCCTATTCAATTGGGGGGATGGGTCTAAGCGCCCCTTCTTAGAGGGTCGATCTGTCAAGCCTATAATAATGGGTCATCCAAAAAACGCGCCTACATGTTTCTTTGAAATAAAACACAAAGTATTTGCAATTTTTTCAAGCTGTTTTTTGTTATTAAAAGTATGATCCATTACAATTATAAGTGGAATAGAAGGTCATCCAAATATCCACCATGACTGCGTCTGCAGGCATCAATCCGAATATCAAAATTTTCAATGATTTTCCGACATGTTGCTGGTGTTATTTCACGAATTGCAACTTGAATGTTTTTCTTTAGATCATCAATTGTTTGTAGCTTGTAAGCATACACTCGAATTTTCAAAAAACCCCACAAAAAAATCTAATGGTGTTAGATCACATGACCTTCGATGCCAATTGAAATCTGCGTTTCGGGAAATTACACGTTGAGGAAATTTTGATCGCAAAAACGTAATGTTTTCTCGAGTTGTGTGACATGTAGCACCGTCTTGCTGCAAATAGACGTCAGACTTATTAATATGACTCAACCGTGTCCATAAAAGGTCTCTCAATATGATTGGTATCGCCCAGCATTTACAGCATCTTCGTAGAAAAATGGCCTAATGATTCCATTTGCATAAAATGCACACCAAACAGTAGTTTTTTGTGGGTGTAGAGATTTTTCATGAAAAACACGAGGATTTTCATCAACAGATATGACAATTTTGCTTCTTGACGAAGCCATCCATTGTGAAATGAGCATCGTCACTAAACAAAATTTTATTTAGTTTGAATATGATTAAATAAAAACTTATTTATTAAAATTTCCACATTTATTGTGTTTTAACAATATGTAACACTACATTTGCAACAATTGTTTCGCCAAATTCTTGGCTTCTTCAGGCGAGTTCGATGTTAAACTACTCCAAAAATTTTTGAGTCTTCCTTATATATTTCTCAAGATGGAAGAGGGGGGACCGGTATTCTAAATGCTTCTGGGATTTTTTATGGCATGTTCATCAATGGTGATCTGTTGATATCCGTTTGGTCATTGAGTAAGATATTTTGCTTGTTATATCTGTTAATTTCCATTGTTTCTAGGATATAAAGCCTTCTGCTTTTGTTTTCTATGTGTAGAATTCTATAGTTTGGATCAAACATATGTCCCTCGTCTAAAAGATGGGTCGCATAAGTTGAGTTCTGTTTTTTATTCAGGAAACTACTCAAATGTTCTTTAATCCTCTTCTCGAAGTTCCTTCCTGTTTGTCCAATATATACTTTCTGGCATGAACCGCAATTCAACTTATACACTCCTGATTTTTTGTTTTTATCTAATTTATCTTTATTATTTTTGATTAAATTACTTAAAGTATTATTGGTTTTGAATGCTATATTGAAATTCCTTTTTGTTTTTAAAAATTTGCTACTTCTATTGATTTTTTACCTGTGAAATTTAATGTTATATATCTATTCTGTTCTATTTTGTCGTTTTTGGGGTATATTAATGTTAAAGCTTGATTTAATAGGAATTTATTCAATATTTGGTCCACAAGGTCTGGTTTGAAACCATTATTAACAGAGATTTGTTTTATAGTATTAAGCTCACAATCAATATTCTGTTTCTTCATAGGTGTTTTGATTAGTCTATATACCATGCTATTGAATGCTGCTAGTTTTTGTGAATATGGATGATGTGACTTTGAATAGATTGTTATGTCGGTGTAGGTTGGTTTGCGATAAATTGCAAAATCGTGTTTACTATTGATTTTTGATATTGTTAAATCTAAAAAATTTATTTTACCGTTTTTTTCTTCTTCATACGTGAAATTTATATGAGGTGAAAGTTTATTGATGAAGTCTAAAAACATGGTCAACTGTCTAATTGTTCCTATGAACAAACATAAAATATCATCTACATAGCGGTACCAGTATATGAAATATTTAAAATATTTGCTTTTTCTATTGCTTGTTCCAGGTAGTTCATAAAAATTCGGCTAGTAACGGACTAAGGGATTACCCATTGCTAAATTTTCTGTATTCATATAAAACGTGTTGTTAAATGTAAAATAATTTTGCTTAAGGCACGTACTCAGGCATTGTAGAATTTCGTCTTTCAAAACGGGGTTCGTTTTATTTCGGTCTAACGACTCTTCTACTATTTTTATTGCTTCCTTCACCGGGACGCTAGGAAACAGATTTCTTACATCAAAGGATATAAATTTTGCATTACCTGGAATTCGCACGTTTTGGATTTTATCTATGAGGTCGTATGAATTCTTGATTGCGAATTTTGGTTTGAATTTGGTTTCTTGTAGTATGATATTTATCAATTCTTTCGATAATTTGAATGCTGGAGCTGTGATGAAAGATAATACAGGTCTAATGGGGTGATTTTCTTTATGTAATTTGATGAATGTTCATGCCAGAAAGTATATATTGGACAAACAGGAAGGAACTTCGAGAAGAGGATTAAAGAACATTTGAGTAGTTTCCTGAATAAAAAACAGAACTCAACTTATGCGACCCATCTTTTAGACGAGGGACATATGTTTGATCCAAACTATAGAATTCTGCACATAGAAAACAAAAGCAGAAGGTTTAATATCCTAGAAACAATGGAAATTAACAGATATAACAAGCAAAATATCTTACTCAATGACCAAACGGATATCAACAGATCACCATTGATGAACATGCCATAAAAAATCCCAGAAGCATTTAGAATACCGGTCCCCCCTCTTCCATCTGAGAAATATATAAGGAAGACTCAAAAATTTTTGGAGTAGTTTAACATCGAACTCGCCTGAAGAAGCCAAGAATTTGGCGAAACAATTGTTGCAAATGTAGTGTTACATATTGTTAAAACACAATAAATGTGGAAATTTTAATAAATAAGTTTTTATTTAATCATATTCAAACTAAATGAAAATGGATTTCCATCAAGTGAGGACCTCAACCATTCAAAAAAAAAACAAAATTTTGTTTGAAAACAATGGATCTGTCTTTCGTTGTTTAATAATCCAACTAGCGAAATTACGACGTTTTAAATGGTCTGTTTCTTCAATTTCTGGTTAAATTGAATTTTATAAGCTTGTAAATGCAACTCTTAATGCAAAATCCTCCATAAGGAGCCATAAGATATGCCCAATTCTTGCGAACGACGCGAAATTCATGTTGTCGGTTCATTTTCAACACTTTCAGCAACAGGAGCAATATTTTCATTTGTACGTACAGATTTTGGTCTTCCACTTTTTGGTTTATCAGTAACACAACCAGTTTCTTCGAATTTTTCACTAATCTTTGAATTGAAGATTGATTTGGCCGATTATTTACACGAAAAAAATAACGAATTTTGCGATGGGTATGTTTCAAAGAACATCCATTTTCATAATTACTTTGAATGATGTAAACGCGTTGTTACAATGTGTACCTGTATGGTGTGTATGGTTAAAACACGGGTGTCATTGCAGCAACGCTTTTCAGCAACGGATTTCGAAAGCTGGTTTATATTTACGATTGCGTGTCATTTGTAATCGGTTGAATGAAATGACCTGATTTTTTTCGGGAAGTATTATATCTTTTGTACTTCATTAGTGGGGGGAACCACCTACATAAAAAAGAACCCCCAAAAACCCCCCCACAAAACCTCCAACATCAAACGTTATAATTATGTCAGTTTATTCAATATAATCTACTGCATCCAGCAAATATACTGAAATAATTTGTGACCCCCGCTTATCACCGCATAGCCCCTGAATTCAAAAATTCGGCGGACAGTGAAACTGCGCATTGCTGGCGATTTTTCGATGAAAATAGTATATTTGTAAAACGTCGAATATAATCTTTAGGATGAAATAATTTGTGACCCCCGTAATCACCCCAAAGCACGACAGAAACAACCCCCAAAGCTGACGATCACAAAAACTAAATGGAAACGGCCGTTGCTGGATATTCTTTTGCAAAATGGGTCTACCTTAACTTATTAAATAAGCCCCATATAATGAAATAATTTGTGACCCCGCACTTCAATCAGAATTGCCCCCCTGTAGAATTAAAAAATTTCAAATTCCGTAGCACGAAGAACTGTGCGTTGCTGACGATTTTTGATGGAAATGGCATCCTTGTGTATCGTTGAGTACCATCTATATGTTGAAATAATTTGTGACCCCAGCCTACCCCCGAATAGCCCCCTCGAATTAAAAAATTCGGCGGACACTGAAACTGCGCATTGCTGGCGATTTTGCGTTGAAAATAGTATCTTTGTATAACGTCGAATATAATCTATGGGATGAAATAATTTGTGACCCCCGTAATCCCCCCAAAGCACTACAGAAACAACCCCCCAAAGCTGACGATCGCAGAAACTAGATGGAAACGGCCGTTGAACATATAGTAGTAATTATTTATATACAATGATGCCATTTTTATCAAAGAAATCACTAGCAACTTACAGTTATTCTTACAACGGAATTTTTGAATTCTAAAGGGGGGCAATTCTGATTGAAGCGCGGGTAACAAATTATTTCATTATATGGGGCTTATTGAATGAGTTGAGGAAGACTCATTTCGCGAAACAAATATGCAGCAACGGCCGTTTCCATCTAGTTTTTGCGATCGTAAGTTTTTGGAGGTTGTTTCTGCCGTACTTTAGGGGGATAACGGGGGGTCACAAATTATTTCACCTTATAGATTATATTCGACGTTATACAAAGATACTATTCTCATCGCAAAATCGCCAGCAATGCGCAGTTTCAGTTTCCGCCGAATTTTTGAATTCGAGGGGGCTATTCGGGGTAGGCGGGGGGTCACAAATTATTTCAACATATAGATGGTATTCAACGATATACAAGGATGCCATTTCCATTAAAAAATCACCAGCAACGCACAGTTCCTCGTGCTACGGAATTTGAAATTTTTTAATTCTACAGGGGGGCAATTCTGATTGAAGCGCGGGGTCACAAATTATTTCATTATATGGGGCTTATTGAATAAGTTAAGGTAGATCCATTTTGCAAAAAAATATCCAGCAACGGCCGTTTCCATCTAGTTTTTGCCATCATTAGCTTTGGGGGATTTTTTCTGTCGTGCTTTAGGGGGATTACGGGGGGTCACAAATTATTTCATCCTATAGATTATATTCGACGTTTTACAAATATACTATTTTCATCGAAAAATCGCCAGCAATGCGCAGTTTCACTGTCCGCCGAATTTTTGAATTCGAGGGGGCTATGCGGTGGTAAGCGGGGGTCACAAATTATTTCAGTATATGTGCTGGATTCAGTAGATTATATTGAATAAACTGACATAATTATAACGCAAAATAAATTATTTTTGATGTTGGAGGTTTTGTGGGGGTTGTTGGGGTCCTTTTTATGTAGGTGGTTCCCCCACTAATGAAGTACACAAAAGATATAATACTTCCCGAAAAAAATCAGGTCATTTCATTCAACCGATTACAAATGACACGCAATCGTAAATATAAACCAGCTTCCGAAATCCGTTGCTGAAAAGCGTTGCTGCAATGACACCCGTGGTTAAAACTGTACTACCTTCTAATAAAACAAAATGGCTTATGTCATTCGAAAAGATGTCACGTGTAAAAATTATATAGTGCTGATATCTAGGCGTCACATTTGGATGACCCTTTATAGGTTAGAAGATAACCCCCAAACAAAATCATCTCGTTCTAGATAGAATACCTTGTTTTTTACAATTTCTATCAAACAAAAAATACTGAAACATTTATTATGTACTTTGAATACAGGAAATGGTCATAATATCTCTTTGATTCATTTATTTTGGTAGATGAAAATTGTGCATTACATTTTTTTGTTGTAGTTTGTACAATTTCTTCCTAATTATTATACAAAATTTTGAAAGCAATGATGTTAAGTTAATATCTCCCTTCCGCTTTTTTGTTCTTTATTCAATGCTTTGTAAAAAGTGTTACAGTGATCGGATTTAGTTCAAATATGCGCCGTTTTGTTCGATAATTTGTTTCCTTCTAGACGACAACTTCATAATACTACATGGCGCTCGTAGTAAACCAGTAACCACGTCTTTCTAGAGTAGTAACCTTTGCTTGAACGTGTCAATATTTTAAGTCGATAGGACCAGAAACAGCTGAGTTATCGAGGTTGGAGTAGAGTCGTTTGGAAAAAACCGAGTTTCGTATTCTGATGAAACAATGTATTTTAAAGGGTAAAAACCAGAGATAGAGTGGGGAGAATACGCTTCGACCACTGCGCATCCAAAATTGGTGGCTAAATTCTTATGTCAAATTTCGACCATTTTTATACTTTCGTAGTCAGCTGTTCTAGTATGACATACTTGTCAGGTGACGTAGAAATTGCTTGAATTTTACATTGTGCTGATAGATACTTCGATACTTTCAACATGTCTTGTATTGTTAAAACGTGTAAAAACTATAAAACAAAGAAGGTCGAGGGAATATCATTTTAAACGTAAGTTTTTATTGAAATTATCCGACTGATCATACCGCATGGCGTACTTTCCTCAGTAATATGATTCTTTTTCGTTTCCCAAAATCAGTTGATATGAGGACAGTTTGTACTGATATTCTGAGTATAGATTCTGAAGCTATAGATTTAACTAAGAAATTGATATGCTCTATACATTTCATTTTAATTTTATACCAACTATCCCTCAGATACACTGCTTTCTACGCCAATGAACCAAAGTATGAAAATGGCGGACGAAAAATTAGCCACTTCACGCATCTCGTAGATCATTCTCCCCACTCTATGTCTCTGGTAAAAACACCGTGCAACAGAAACAATGGATTGAAAAATGTTACCCGGACTCTTGTCCATCAAAAGCAACGATTTGTCGGTGGTTTGCCGAGTTTAAACGTGGTCGTACCAACACAAATGACGCGGAACGCTCGGGTAGACCTGTGGAAGCCGTTACACTGGAAAATGTGAATGAAGTGACAAAAATTATAATGAAAGATCGTAAAGTGAAGCTCCGTGAGATTGCTGAGATGGGACAGATATCATATGGAAGTCTATTTACTATCCTTCATGAAAAATTGAGCATGATTCCCTTCCAATCCCACCAAACACACAGCAAAACCTTCCCGGCCGTCAATCCTGGCTTGGCCACTGTTTGGAACGATTCACCTGCCTTCGAACACGACCGTTTTCGCTTGATATTGTCGTATGCATATCGCAAGTGTTGATTCGATCCAGAAGGTTTTTTACGTCAGATCATGCGGCATCCAAACATCAAGCGTTTTTTTTTTTGTATACAGCCTTCTGCAGATGGTTTAAAATGGTTTGGTGACTAACTCCCTTCTCCTGGGTGATGTCACGAGATGACACATGTCGGTCTAGCTCGATGTATTTGTTGTCACAGGTCTTCCGACGTTTGGCATATCCATGGTGTCGTTTTCACCGTCGAAACCATTCTTCCGCGGTTCGAACTGATAGAGTACCATCCCCCAAAATACCATTAATCTTACGAAACGTTTCTCTAGCGGATTTGCCTTTAACGAAGGAAAACTTTAAAATAGCGCGAATTTCGGCGTTAGTGAACTCCATGTTTACACGTCTCTAACTGTTGAACGCAATATCCAAACCAATCATGCATAGCGTCGTTTTGTAGGTTATGTCAAGACCTTCTAAGCTATATATAGTATTGAAAGTTACGAGCTTTGTAGCGCTTTGTACATAGCCACGAAATTCAAAACACAAAAAGGCGGAAAGGAGATATTCGGCAACCTATTAACTTTTAATTAACAAAAATTGAATAAAAACGCTTGACTGTACGTTTCACAAATTTTATTTAAAGCATCGTTGACATGCATGTTTCGGGTTTCATCCCATTTTCAAAACTGAATATAAAACAATATCGGTTAATACAGTACACATCTACATAACATATCAAGTAACACATGTTAAAATTGGTGATAGACGGAAATCTAACTGATCATTTACAATGGGGAGATTTTGTTTAAAAGCTGATGTTATTTCTAAGTATTCTAAAAGGTCCATGCGTTTACATTTATGGCATTTGTGCAATGTTTTGGTTTTTTCAAAATCAATAAAATGGTTTGAGGTGATACAGTGACTAGAGAAACCAGTAGTGGGTTTGTTTTGGAGGATTGATTTTTTGTGTTCATCAATTCTTTTTGCTAGTGAACGACCAGTTCGACCTATGTGAAATGCAGGGCATTCATTACAGTGAAGCTTATATACACCGCTTAATTGTGTGTTGTTCGCTCGATCCTTACCATTAAAGAACATTGATCTCAGATTTTTCTTATTAGTACAACTAATGTTAATATTATAATGTCTGAGTCTCTTGCAAATTTTATCACTCAGAGATGGGATGTAGTCGATATATGCGTATTTTTTGGTTTCAGTTTCATTATTTGGTGGATAAATTGAATGTAACAATTTCTTCTGCCGCTTTCTGAAAAGGAGTTGATCTATTATATCCGGAGAGTAGCCATTATTCCCGGCTAAAAATTTCAGTGTGCGAACCTCCATGTCATAGTTAATTTTTGGCATTGGAATTGAGACTAATCTATGAAATGCTGACATTTTGATTTTATAAGGATGTGAACTACTATTTGGTATTAAAATATCAGAGAAGGTGGATTTTCTGTATATATCAAATTCAAGGTGTTCATTTTTTCTTTTAATCTGTATATCTAGGAAGTTCAGACATCTATTATCATCCTCTATTTCTAATGTGAATTTGATGGAATCATGAATTCCAAAAATGCCGTCAATTCCGATATCGACCCAGTCCACACGCAAAAAACATCATCCACATATCGCCTCCAGAGTAGCACAAAACCCGTCAAGCCAATGTCTTCTGAGGAAAATATTTTCTTTTCAAGGGCTGTCATAAATATCTCACTGAATAAATTAGATGATGGGGATCCCATAGGTAAGCCATTTAGTTGTTGGTAAATTTTATCATTGAATTTGAAGTAGCTCTGTCCCAGACATATTTTAAGAAGTCTCATTACCTCTTCTTTCGTTTCAATGGTGACTGAGGGGTTTTCATCAAGTTGTTGTTCCACTAGTGATTCGACTACTGTGGTTGGAATGGACGGAAATAAATTTACTACATCGAACGAAACCATTAGTGCGTTGGTTGGAACTTTGAGTGTTTTTAATTCATTAGTTAATTGAATGGTATTTTTGATAGAATATTTAGCGTTATGTTGAATCAATTCCGGTGCAACGGCTTGCACCCCTTTTTCGTACGCCGCTGACTTGAGACGATTTCGCGATACCATGCATTGTGGAAGATGTATGTGCTCAATGCTTATTTCTGTGTTCCGGAAGCTAACCTCTATCGGTGACCTTCAGCCATTTCTGTTCACGTTCTGTTTCGACGTTCATATTCTGAAGAAATTAAGCAGATCAATTTCTAGGGGTAACTTTTCTGAATCAAATATCTGCGAGAAGTACGTGATCATTCTCGCTCCTCCCTGGGGCCTTAAATTGCATCTTATGACGAAGCCAAGAACATCACAGTTTGATCTGGAGATGAGTTATATCATAGGCTGTTGAGCTACGTCCTTTCACTGGATTAAGCACTGTTAATTTGAGCTTGTGGCATGGTCACCTTCTTCGACTGAGATGAGAATTGCATCGTATCAAGTAGCTGTCTGAATACGATAGAAAATTCGTGCAGAAACCATCCACATGCACTGACCCCTTGGCATAGAACATCTTCGTGGGAATTCACCTTATATCTGGAAAATTGGAGGATGCGCTTGGAGGCTCGACAACTGTTAAGATAAGTCCCTAGTGTGTGTTGTACTTGGGAGATTGGACATTTGACACAATTTTGTAATTTAATATTGTATCTTTTTATTCTACTCATTATATTTGTCAAAAACCGAGGGGAGTTTTGTTGCTGGGATAATCAAGCCCACCCTGAGAAAATTAAGAGTAGATTCTCATGCTCACCATCACTACTCAACGTGGCAATTAGCACGTTACACCGGTAGTATGGAGTTCAGATATTTACAGAATTTTGAAGCTGGTGCATTGGTGTAGGAGACAATAGGTCTCATTGGACAATTTTCCTTATGTATTTTTGGGAGATAGTATAAAGAAGGTATTGTGGGATTCATCACGGTCAGAGAGATATTTACCTGAGACAATAGGTTAGGGCAGTTCTTTTATTTATGACAGCCCATGAAAAGAAAATATTTTCCTCAGAAGACATTGGCTTGACGGGTTTTGTGCTACTCTGGAAGCGATATGTGGATGATGTTTTTTGCGTATGGACTGGGTCGATATCGGAATTGACGGCATTTTTGGAATTGTTGAACTCCATCCATTATTCCATCAAATTCACATTAGAAATAGAGGATGATAATAGATGTCTGAACTTCCTAGATATACAGATTAAAAGAAAAAATGAACACCTTGAATTTGATATATACAGAAAATCCACCTTCTCTGATATTTTAATACCAAATAGTAGTTCACATCCTTATAAAATCAAAATGTCAGCATTTCACGCACTAACTCATAGATTAGTCTCAATTCCAATGCCAAAAATTTTTTTTTTTTTTATAACTCTTTATTGAAATTTACAATCTACTATTCTTAAGTATTAAGTAAATATGTTGAACTATTAATTGAAATGAAGAAGTTATCAAACAATATTGATACTTCTGTACAAAACTTTAACTAAAGTCAGTTGGCCAAGTTCTTTGTAGTCTTCTTATGTTGTAGGGATCTCGTGCCAGTTGGTCTATGAGGATGTTTTCATGTCCTTCAAGGTTCTGATGGTACTTTGCTGCGCGTTTTTTGATTTCGTCATCGATAAATGGTATCATTAGATCGTTATGGATAATGTAGTTAGATACATACCACGGCGCATCTGATATCAAGCGTAGTATTTTGGATTGGAGTCTCTGTATTATTTGAATATTGGATCTTTAGCACATCCCCAAAATTGTATGCCATATGTCCAAATCGGTTTAATTATCGCCTTGTAGACCAGTATCTTATTCTGAAGTGATAATTTGATTTTCTTCCTATGAGCCAATACATTTGTCTGATTTTCATGTTTATTTGTGTTTTTTTTGGCTAGGATGTGTGGTTTCCAAGTGAGGTGTTGGTCTAGATGAATACCAAGATATTTTGCTTCTGTTCTCACTGGTACTTGAGTATCATGGATTTGTACAGGAGGGCAGATACTTCTTTTATTGGTGAAGGTAACTTGTACTGACTTCGTTTCATTGATAGTAAGTCGCCATTTTCGATACCATTGTCCTAATTCTGTCAGATGTTCTTGAAGGTGTTTGGAGGCCACATCAGCATTTTCGTGAGATGTAAGCGTTGCTATATCGTCTGCAAATGAAGCTAATGTTGTATTTGGATTTTCTGGTACGTCGGATGTATAGATCAAATAGAGTAGTGGACCCAATATACTTCCTTGTGGAACTCCTGCTTTTATTTCAATTGGGCTTGATATAGCATCACCATATCTTACGGCGAAGTATCGATTTGTAAGATAGGATTTCAAGATTAGGTAATATGGCTGAGTGAGTAGTTTCTTCAGTTTGTATAAAAGTCCTTTATGCCATACTTTATCGAAAGCTTGAGATGAATCCAAGAATACAGCAGTACAATATTTGTTCTCTTCTAGGCTTTTGGAAATAGTGTTCACTACACGATGTATTTGATGAGCTGCAGAGTGGTGTTCCTAAAACCAAGTTGATGATTGGGTATGAGTCCGTTCATATTTATGTCCTTCTTCAATCTCTTGAGTAGTAATTTCTCGAACAGTTTTCCTAGGATTGGTAGAAGACTTATGGGTCTATAGGATTTCACATCATGTTCAAGTTTGTTCGGTTTGGATATCATAATCATTTCTGCATATTTCCAGATTGTGGGAAAGTAAGATAGGCTCATCATTCGATTGAACAGAGTATTGATGTATATGATTGCTTTTGTGGCAGTTGTTTCAGAATTTCTGCTGTTATCAGGTCGTATCCAGGAGCTTTTATTTTTCAACCTCTTTATTTCATAAAAACTTCTTTGGGCTTGAATGGTTTAACAGGGATGCCAAAAATCAACTATGACAAGGAGGTTCGCACACTGAAATTTTTAGCTGGGAATAATGGCTACTCTCCGGATATAATAGATCAACTCCTTTTCAAAAAAGCGGCAGAAGAAATTGTTACATTCAATTTATCCACCAAATAATGAAACTGAAACCAAAAAATACGCATATATCGACTACATCCCATCTCTGAGTGATAAAATTTGCAAAAGACTCAGACATTATAATATTAACATTAGTTGTACTAATAAGAAAAATCTGAGATCAATGTTCTTTAATGGTAAGGATCGAGCGAACAACACACAATTAAGCGGTGTATATAAGCTTCACTGTAATGAATGCCCTGCATTTTACATAGGTCAAACTGGTCGTTCACTAGCAAAAGAATTGATGAACACAAAAATCAATCCTCCAAAACAAACCCACTACTGGTTTCTCTAGTCACTGTATCACCTCAAACCATTTTATTGATTTTGAAAAACCAAAACATTGCACAAATGCCATAAATGTAAACGCATGGACCTTTTAGAATACTTAGAAATAACATCAGCTTTTAAACAAAATCTCCCCATTGTAAATGATCAGTTAGATTTCCGTCTATCACCAATTTTAACATGTGTTACTTGATATGTTATGTAGATGTGTACTGTATTAACCGATATTGTTTTATATTCAGTTTTGAAAATGGGATGAAACCCGAAACATGCATGTCAACGATGCTTTAAATAAAATTTGTGAAACGTACAGTCAAGTGTTTTTATTCAATTTTTGTTAATTAATACCAAACTATGTTTCACCATGGGATAAGCGAGGAATCAATTACGACTATTAACTTTTGTGCAGCCTTTCAATGAACCCTAAACATAATTCCATTTAAAATAGGGCATTCAAAATTACCAATCGTTTTTCCTAACACCATGAATTCTCCCCTTCTCAAATTCTTTCAATATGGCTTTTCCACACTTCAACACTGTTTTTTCCAGAAATAAAATGCAGCTTCATCCAAATAGATCGATGTATCTTCTCGTGAATGACAGATCCATGCTCAGTCTGTCAACGACTATAGCTGAAGTATACTACGAATACGCCCAGAATGATGGATATTTATATGTAACATACGCATCCCAAGAAGTCTTCGGTGGTGCCAACTCGAAGGAAATTGATTACAACCAATGAAAAAGAAAAAACCTGACTGAACAAAGGAAAAAAGAATGACTAAATGAAATTTTATGACAATATGAGTATTAAGACTGTTATTTGTAAGTTTTTGTGATGAATTTCTTTGTGAAAGTATAGTTTTATTATTGTACTGATTTACTATAACTTTGATAGGCTAATTATTAAATTAATTAAATTGTGATTGCTATATTATCAGAGTGGAAATTATTATTGAAGACTGATTTCTGTTCGAACTGAGATTCATGAATCATACCCAAAAAATTAGGAAAACAGAAATTAATAACAGAGAGTTTCAAACCACGTCTGCTTTAGGTATAAATTGTTAATTGTTAAGATATTTATTTTTTTATATTGTTGAGAGTTTTACCAGCTCGTTTCATTCTATCACTTTATTCTTTATACTTTATTTATTGATCTAAATTTATAGCTTGACTAACCAGTTGGTAAAACACTGCGATATCAAAATGCTATTCAACTTGTTGATGTGATTGAATTTTATCCCATGAATATTATGTTATAATAAATTTTTACTAATCGATTTCTTACTGGTTTATAAATTCTTCATGATTCTATGTCGACTTGATGCCTATTGTAACGACAGAGAATTATGGCAAATTCTAAATCCGATGATTCCCTGTAGTCACATACACATAATCGATTAAATTCGATGTTCAAGAAATTTAATTCTTAGCTGAACCTATTATTTTAATATGATTATACAAAAACGATCAAGTTATTCGTGCTCTTGATAATAAGGGTGACTTATTAATAAAAGGAATTCGAATAAATATAATTTTTTTCACATAACTAAGACGACTTAAAAGGTTAGAAAAATTCATTAAAATCGTACAGCTCTATGGAAAAATCTGGTAAATTAAAGAATTTGTCTATTCAAGTTTTAGATACTGAGTAAAACAAGTGGATTCTATTATGCAGTTGAAGAATATTGTGAACCCTAACATAAAACTTACATTTGAAGAAAAAAACAGATGCAAAAATTGAGTAAATTAAAAAATCAGCATGAATTTAGTATATTTCGGAAACCCACCTACACAGATATAATTCATAAATACTGAAACCATGCCATCACGCAGAAATCATCAGCTTACAATACATAGATTGAGCCAAACCTAGACTATACAGGGTGTCCCAGAAATCAACGTCAAGCCGAAAATGGGTGGTGGGCCAAGTCACGATAGTTATCAGAAAAATAAAAAAAATACTTGTCATGCACGCTTGAATTATGAGTATTAAAAAAATTAGAAAAACTGACACCCTGTGATGATCTTTCAAGTCCTGTGGCTACAAATATTAACTTTTCGTGAAACTTTTTCTTTAATGTAACCATGGATAACCCTTTCTTTAAAATACAATTCAAAATTAAACCATAACTGCCTCAATTTTAAATTTAATGTTGGATTTTTGGCCACCACTTAATTTTAAAATAATTACATCACCCAACTTTAACCGACTGTACCATAAAAAAAATGTACTACACTATTTCGGCAAGTAACTTTAAAAGATGGTGCATTTAGTCAAGAATCCAAAATGGTATAATACTTGCTAGAGTACTCCTTAATTTAGGAACACAATTTTTTTTTAATTAAACCGGATTTCATGACAATTTTATTATTGTTATTATTACAGAACGAATTACCAGATTTATTGGAAGAAGTGCCACTAAACATTTACGGTAGTATGTGGTACCAACAAGATGGCTGCCCAGCGCATTATGCGCGCACGGTACGCGAGTTTCTCGATCGAGAATACCCTGATAGGTGGATCGGGCGAGGTGGTACAATTTCGTGGCCTGCCCGCTCGCCCGATTTAAATCCCATAGATTTCTTTTACTGGGGAGCGATAAAGGAAAAAGTGTACTCTGAAACCATTCAAGATTTAGACGAGCTACGACAAGGAATTGCGGAAGCCGCTGAAAACATTAACTCGAGAAGATACGCTCGTCTTATTACACGGTCATTTTTAAGGAGATGCAGAGCTTACATTGCAGCTGAAGGCAAACAGTTTGAACATTTGATGTAAATTCTTAATGTAATTAAATTAAAATCATTACTGAGGAAATCTAATAACTGTATTATAAGAAGTACTCTAGCAAGTATTATACCATTTTGGATTCTTGACTAAATGCACAATCTTTTAAAGTTACTTGCCGAAATAGTGTAGTACATTTTTTTTACGGTACAGTCGGTTAAAGTTGGGTGATGTAATTATTTTAAATTAAGTGATGGCCAAAAATCCAACATTTAATTTAAAATTGAGGCAGTTATGCTTGAATTTTGAATTGTATTTTAAAGAAGGGTTAGTCATGGTTATAATTACAAAAAAAGTTTCACGAAAAGTTAATATTTGTAGCCACAGGACTTGAAAGATCATCACAGGGTGTTAGTTTTTCTAATTTTTTTTTAATACTCATAATTCGAAGGGTGCATGACAACCATTTTTTTTTATATTTTTCTGTTAACTATCATGACTTGGCCCATCGCCCGTTTTCGGCTTGACGTTGATTTCTGGTAACCCTGTATAAGAATAGACCCCTTTATTAACATTGAAAAGTGTCGCATCTGAAACTTAGAGCTGGTCCATTGTAACGTATTGAGCTGGTCCACTCAGGTCATAAAAAATTTTCATGTTGCCAAACTGAGCAAAAGTAGGTTTCTCTATTCCCCTATAATTGTGAATAAAAACTTTTTCTCCAATTTGCATTCAAAACATTGTATAAAATTTTATATTTTGAATTGAAACTGTCTCATTGGATATATTAGCTAGAAGTAAAAGGAAAATTTCAGTTTATTCTGCAATTTTATATCAGAGATCACACTGTCTCACTGGATATATTAGCTAGAAGTAAAAGGAAAATTTCAGTTGATTCTGCAATTTTATATCAGAGATCACACATGGAAAAAAATTCAGGTGAAAATCAAGACAACGCTGCTCCATTCTCTGCTTGACAATTTGAAGATCACACGTTTTAAAAGACATACGTTGCCACTTCTGTATCGAAAATAAATACGCAAATTGAAGAAAATTTGTGAGTCAGTATTAGGTTTTTCATAATTTTTTTTGTTTATTACTTTTCATAGCACTAAAAATGGTTCGTAAGTGTGAAAGTTTAGTAAAGACAGAGACATAGATCAGTGAATTATTAGAACCGAAGTATTTAGTTATAAACACATTCAGTAGCGTTTTAATAGGGAAGTTTTCAATGAGATTATTAAAAGATAAAATGAGGTTTTCTTGAATAAAGGTTCCCAGATGACGATAAAAAAAAAAGAATTTGGGCTTCGCTGTTGGGAAGGTCAAGAGGTTTAGACTTTCAATGAAATAGTCAAAACAAATCGGCATTTCACAAAGGAATGCTTCGTCTATAATATACAGGGTGAGTCTTTGACCACTGCGTTAATTTTAACCATAGGTTCTTGAGATCAAAAGAAACACTTTTTCCATCACGGTTTTTCTATATTCAGCTGCGTTAAAAAGTTATAAGCCTTTTAAGTTATCACATTGGGCAAATACCCCTCTGTAGTCCAGTTCAGTTTGAATGAAAATTACCTTCCACAACATCCACTATTGAATCTGAATTATTCAAAAACATTATTTTTCCTCTAATGTAATGATTCACTCACTCATGTTTCATCCGATGAGCTCCATATTCAGAAGGAAGATACGAAATACTAATTTTCTGGTAAAAAAAATTCAACACCATAAACATAAATTTTTGTTGTTTTACCATAATTTCTTTCTACTTCAAGATTATAAACCATCCCTTTCTAGTGAGAAATTCCAAAAAAACCTCAGAATTATTGGCTGTTATCATCATACATTTGTAATTTTCTTCTCAAAATTTCCAAATCATAAAAACCACCATTTCTATGAAAACTTCCAAGGCAAGAGGTTGTCACTTTGCTTTTTTTTCACTCAAAGCCAGAAAGAATCATCTATGATTTTCCAAACTCTGATATTTCTGAAGTTTCTTCTCCTTAACAGAGACCAGTGAACAGGTCTATGAGGTCTCTTGATATCATACTCTTAAAAATATGAAAATCTTTTTCGAAATCTTCAACAACAATGAATGATGTCACTACGAATAATCATTTTAAAGTGATGTTACTTTGCTTGATGATTATTTTCTGTACTGAATCCCAATAACAATTTACTTGGATAGATTACAAGTATTCCCAGATTTAGGTGTGCAATTATACTTGCTTGAAGAAATTGAGTTTGATCATCTAAATTTGCTTCTGAAAAAACCAACTAGGTTTCTATAATAAAAAATTTTTTATTAGATCATTAATATGAATCTATTCTGTTTAGACTATAATTCATTACTGAACATGCGTAAATTTCTGAATTTTATAGTTAGAGTATCTGTTTTAATCATGTAAACAAAAACATAAATATTGAATAATGGTTATTCATAAATTATGTCAACATTAATATTAAGGTATCAATACCTTACCATAGAATATCAATTTATGACAGAACCCCAGGAGAGAAAAAAATTAATAATTGCAATGTTTTTTTAAATGAAAGATAATATCTGTAACCATTATTGATCTTTAGTTATAATTTTTCTCAGAATAACTGAAGTGCATTATTATTACATTAAATTGTTATTATAACGTCTCTGTGGTGGGTAGTTCCCAATAAAATAGTGTTCTGTGGTTCCTTGTTGTTTTGATTCTGTTTGAAACTGTCAATAGTTATTTGTATCTTCAAAAAAAAAGTGGAAAATATTCTAGGGATAATTTCGATAGTGCATTCTATTCTAATCTTTCTTGTTTATAAGCCTATAGCTTCCAGTTTCAATATTGATAGAATTTTAATTAATAACGCATCATAACAAACATTCAGAAATATTAAAACTAAGTCATATTCTATTATCTCCTAAGTTTATGAACCAGGTTGAAAGGTTTAAAGGTACAAAACAAATCTAGGAGACTGGGTTCGAAGTTTTTAAAACTCATATGAGCTTAATTTGATGCATTCCTATGTTAGAATAGATATGATTTGATGAACCCTGAAAGTCTGAAGCTACAAAGAACCAGCTCTTCATATAAACAAGTCTTCAATTTAACAGGTCCTGACAGAAAATATATCACCTATTTCAACGGTCATCATGAAAATATACCGAAGTACCTATGTGAGTGATGGAAATCTTTTTCTCTATTTATTAAGGAATATTACTCTGGATTAAATATTAAACAAGGTGCTAGACATCATTAATAATGAATACAGCAAAGGCAATTTAGATTTTGTAGTGAATATAAGACAAAAATTGTTCAGTGGTTAATTTTATGTATAGTGTTTAGTGGTGGAACCATAGACTGCAGAGATTTCCTCAACCTTATAAAAATATTTGATAATGACATAAAATATGGCAACATTGAACAAATGTGATTATTGAATCATTTCAGCACAGAGTTGGATTTGGGAAAATCAGAAAATTTGGACAAAATTATATCGATTTAATTCCATTCAACTTCAAATATCTCAAGAGGGGTGCAATTTAGGAGAAAAGATGACTAATGATTTTATCTGCAGAAAAGGCTAATGATTCCAGGAAGTACAAGATACGGACCTTTAGTTCAAGCAATATTTGTTTTTCATGCAATTTAACCAATCTATAGAGTAGTAGTGAGAAACCCACAAGGAATGGAATAAATCTAATGATGCCAAAATATGCAAACTACTTCTACAAGAGATCATTTCAATTGATATTGTCGTTTGAATATTACAAGTGAAAATGTAATATTTTTATGAAATTTCAACACCCTATATCTTTTGAACGGGGCCAAATTTGGAAAAATGTTATAGGGAGAAAATGTTTCTTTTGACGTAAAGAATCTATGGTTAAAATTAACGCAGTGGTCAAAGACTCACCCTGTATAATCCACACTTAATCGATAAACTCCTCTTAAGGAAATAGAAGAAAAGTATATCTCTCACCTATATTAAATACGTCTCAAAAACAGTATCCAAATATTTCATTAAAATATTATTTGCAATGTTTAATTGAAAACGACGAACCATCTAGGAAAACAAACAAAAATAACAAAGACCAAACAGATCCAAAAATTAATCAGGATCCATAAGTTATTTTACTAGTATTAACCTATGATTTATATTGGTAAAACAGGAAGATCTTTTAATAAGCGGGTACAGAATCATCAAAGCAGTGACCAAACATTTACATGAATACAGCTTTGATCAAAATTTCGAATTTTGTCATGCAGAAAGTAAAAGTTCCAGATTAACACATTCAGAAGCTCTAGAAATAAACATACACAGGGATTGTTAATTTTAATCATAAGTTAAGATTAAAAAAACACATCTTTCTCATACCGTTTTTCCATATTCAGCTGCGTTAAAAAGTTATAAGCATTTCAAGTTTTCACATTGGGCAAATACCCCTCTGTAGTCCAGTTTAGTTTGAATGAAAATTACCTTCCACAGCATCCACTATTGAATCTGAATTGTTTGAAAACATTATTTTCCCTCTAAGAAATAATTAACTCACTCATATTTCATCAGATGATTAAATCGATTTAATTCCTTTCTACCTCAAATATCTCAAAAATGATGCAATTTAGGAAAAATAAATAAATAATGATTTTGTCTACAAAAAAGACT